>JAXQQM020065289.1:0-62392 GCA_034641835.2 Pinus albicaulis
AATCATAAATAGAAGGAACACTACATGGAATCTGCAATGCAGACAGTTGTTTTAGGAATAGGACGTAATTGAGGAGAAATGCCAAATTGATCAGATGAGATAAATACCACATTAGGAGGCCAGTGGCAAATACACATTTCTACCACATAATTTTGGTCATCTCTTTGAAATCAAGTTCGAACTATATTACACGTTCGGTGCAAATTACAGTGGTACAGTGGCTCGGTGATATAATGCCAAAATTACAGTGGCTCGGTGCAAATTACAGTGGTTCAGTGGCTCGGTGCAAATTACAGTGGTAAAGTGGCTCGGTGATATAATGCCAAAATTACAGTGGCTCGGTGAAAATTACAGTGGTTCAGTGGCTCGGTGAAAATTACAGTGGTACAGTGGCTGGTTCTCAGTGACATAATGTTGTCTCTATTCTTAGTGAAATCCATGATCACAGTAACACAGTTCAGATATCCTTCAAGAAGATACAACTACACATTTATTTTAAAGAGCGCGGACGTAAATACATACCGCCCAGTTTGTGACATGGGCATGCTGTGAGAGCAAACCCGAAGTGCGGGCCATGCTATGAAGAACGGAAACCCAGCCTAAGTCATGCTGTGAGAGCCAGAGCAGCCTTGAGACGTAGCGGCCGAGAGCGCCAACGCTGCAAATAGAAACAGAGCTGCAAAAATCGCGCCAACAATGAAAACAGTAACATTCGCAGGAGATATATTTATAAAAAATAGTTCGGCCGAACTATTTTAAAACTAAAAGTTCGGCCGAACTCCTGTTGCCGGTTTTCCAAACCTCAGACAAAAATTCTGTTTGCTGCGCCGTCACTGTGCCGTCAATCTAAACGGACTCAAAAGTTTGGCCGAACTCTTTAAGAAAGTTGAATATATGCAATTCCAAATGAAATTAAGAGCATACCTTCATATTTTATCACTAGTGGTAGTGCGAGTGAGGTGTGATGTCTGCTCTAGTAGTAGGCATACCCTGTTCAAATTTAGGCAGAGTGCCTGATCCATGTGGCTCAAAACACCCACGGGATACCAAGAGGGCTAAGAAATGGTCAAAATTCAAAGTGGTCGGATTGCTCTCGAACCAGGTGTAGATTAAGGTAATCATCGCCATGATTCCAATAGTGCGAACAGACCCCCAATCTGGGCATGTATGGAGAAGTTATAACGAGTCAAAGTTTTGGTCAAAGTTGGGTAGTGAGCCATGCTTACATTAGAAGAATTTTGAGGCCTAAAATGGGCCTCCTAAGGAAAATTTACAATCAAAATTCACTTTATGAGAACCAATCACATTTTAGGGGATGACATCATCCCTAATGGTTGAGGTGGTATTTCTTGAGTTAAAGGTACTTACTTGTCATATTCTCAATGGTGGATAAAAAACTCATGGTTAACCATAGTAGTGCTCTAAGTACTTTTAAAGTCAAAGTAAATTACTCATAATAAATACCATTTCACACTTTTTGAATAAAAATATATTATTGTCATTTCATATTTCTTGAAAGAAACAATGCATATCCTTATACATTTATTATATTATATTATATTATTTTTATATATTATATTAATTACATGTTATTATACAATTTAAATAATATAAATTTTAATTAATAGCATATAATATAATTAAGAATTTATATATTTATATTTATATTTTATTTTAAGTTATTTAAGTACAAAGGACAGATGCATTAGTTGTTCAATGATAATGTTTTTTTTTTGAAAATCTCATTCTTATTTATAGTCACATCAATACAATTTATTTATTTATTTTATTTTGGTACAACTTTTGAATTGAATTTAACTATGGTTACATGGATTGTGGTGCAAAAAGTGAATTGATAACTCATAAATATTATTTTACTGGTTTAACTATTATTTTATTATTTCCTTTCGAGGCCCAGTTTAGACCTCAAAATTCCCCTAATGAGTGTCCCACAAATTCACCGTCAACCGGCAGGGAACTTAGCTCCCGAAAAAGGGAAAAATTGTGGCCTCTTTAAAAAGCCAAATAACCATTATTTTCATTAAATTTTAAAATAGACAATTTGTTTTAAAAAACTAAACACAAATATAAAAATGGGGGTGGCGTGCCACCACCCCCGCCACTCCACGGAATGTCATTACATACTAAATTGTTGGGGGGTGGGTTGTCAACCCCACCACCCTTGGAATCTAACCATTATAAAAATGACACCACATTAAAATGGGCCAGCAAGAAATGAGCCCGATCATCCACGTAGGTCGCCCCAACCATATACAACACAAAAATTACATACAACCAACAACCGATATAACCAAATAGCAATAGAACAAAAAACGTGAAAAAAATATGGAGAGGTGGAGTTTGATCCCCCAACCTCTCCTCTAACAATTCTCCTTATTTACCACTGCACCAACGGTGCACATGTGGTAAAGTCCACCGACGAACATGTATTAAAACTCGCCCTTGCACAGTGCAGGGAAGGCCAAGCATAACGAAGGAGGTCGGAAGTGAATTGAATATACGCTGAGCAAACAATAGAATTACAAACCAGGAAAAGGCGGAACCATACGGGGGCATGTTTTTCAATGTAGAGAATCTTTTGCAGACATTATTCCTTGATGCCTGAAAGATTCCATGGGGAGATAAATTTTCATTTTTTCAGAATGATACAAAGTTTACAGTAATTTTAACTAGAATTTCACTGGGAGCGCGATCGTAAAGTCAGAATGGCCATCTGAGTAGTAGATTTGCAGATTCTTAGTGGAACAGAATCTTATAGAATCTTGAGGGCATCAAAAATATTCCTTGAGGCCTCGAAGTTACAGGAGTTAGAATTCGACAAAAAATATGTTGATTTTACACCTCTTGACGACAAGAATCTAATGGCGATATTCGTTTTAGGAGCAGAGATTCCCATTTTTTGGCCATTTTCCAGATTGGAGTGACGGTGTTAGATTCTCAGGTGTGGACAGTCGATTATATGTCTCTCGACGCCATAAATTCGATGGTGCATCTAGTTTCAGTAGCTGACTATTAACTTATTCATCCAACTTCAGGGGTTGAGGTATATGTAGTTTTGATAATGTGCCTCTTTTTGTTGTGAAATGTGTTATGTTGTTGCTTGATGCTTATTGCAGTATCTTTATTCTTCATGTGAGATTATGTCATGTTGATAGGAGGTCCATTATGAGTGAGATTTCCTGTAGCAGAACGTCTCGTGGAGATACAAGCCACTCATATTGACGACACATATCCTTATATGACAGAAAACATAGTCCATGAACATCATCACCATTTCCAACACTATATGAAGCGTCCTACCCCATTTTTACACTGAGCCTAGAGACGTAGCCCACATTGGGTGAACTCTGTTATCAACGACTTGTGTTCTTATGTTGTTGATTATTGTTTTGTTTCCCCTTGCTTCAAGCATGCATATGTGTTCATTTAATTCTATTTTTAGTGCAATTCTAACCACATCACCAAATTAAAAGATCATGGGTAAATCTGGTAGTTGACAAACCTAGATCAAGTGGTTTCAGAGTGGTCTTCTTCCTTATGTGAATTGCGAGCGTGCACAATGATTGAACATGTAACAATGGAGGATGGAAAATACATGTACGAGGCCATACTCAAGATGTACAAAATGGTGGACATGATGTATTAAGCTCATGAAAGATGAGAGAAAGAAGAAGAAGAAAGTGATGCTTCATCCACATCTTCTAGAGAATATTCATCGCCCTCACCGAATTATCATCATTTGAATGAGGATATCAACCATAGCCTTCAAGCAGATAACACTGAATTGAAAATTCTTCTACAAGAGGAGAAAGAGGATAAGAAGAGAGTGCAGCTTCAGTTGCAAGCCGCAGAGGCAACAATGGAAGAACTGAAGCGAAATGATCAAAGCCTTCAAGCAAAGGATGCTGAATTAAGGAGGCTACGATGAGATGAGAAAGAGGAGGAGCAAAGATTGCACCTTCAGTTCCGAGCCATGGAAGAGACCTTTGAGAAGTTGAAGTGCAACGAAGGCTTAGAGAAGCCCTCATCACTTGTTTCAAAATCGACATATGAGATACGCAATGTTTGTTGTTCTTCAATTTCATCTTCACATGCTATCTTTTATGTTGTGAATGTGGAGATACCCATTACAGGAACTAGCATGAGGCTCCTTACCAAAATGGGATATAAGGGAGGAGGACTTGGTGTGAATGACCAAATCATAACACATCCATTGGAGGTTGTGCAGAAACCTTGATGTACAGGTTTGGGATACACCTAAGGACAGTGCTCGAAGGTTTCAGAAGCTTCCAATACATGGTTGAAACCATTGAGGAAAGAGAATGATGGGAACACTTCACCATCATCCTATGATAGCACACATTGTAGAGAAAGACCTGAGGCAAGCTCTTGTCACCATGATTGCAATAGAGACCAACAAGAAAGGTATAACAAGTCTCGATTTTCTAATGTTCATTTTTATTATAAGCATGTTGCTAAAAATGAAAATAGGTCATGGCATCGAAAAAAATGTAGCTTTTGTGGATTACATAACCATGTATTTGCTGAGTGTTGGAAAATAATGGCGGCACAAAAAAGGATGAGGTGTGAAAGGCCTTCTCCACCACAAGAAAAGAAGAAGGTAAAGCAGGTATCGAGGAAGAAGAATCATTGTAGTCATTGTGATAGAAGTGGTAATCAAACAACCACGTGTTGGAGGCTCCATCCAGAGAAGTATGCCAAGGACAACGTGTCCATAAATGAGCCAGTTGAAACAACTATTCGACAAGAAAATGTGCCACAGAGGGATGACCCATTCACTTTGATAAGTGAGAGATAGTTTTTCTAGGTGTGTTAGTGTGTTTTGGCCTTATTTTTTTATATCATGTGTTTCAATTTAAAATGTAAAAGTGATGAAATATTTTCCATCACTTGTTAAGCAACAATGATGTTTTGGCCTTATATTGATAACTGAGGTATTGTTTCCATTTTAATGTAAAATTGACCACCTAGTATGTGTTATAAAATTGTGGCAAGTATGGGATGATTGGGCCATAGTTGGTCATGTAATTGAGCATGTAATTTGCAGAAGGATTTACTACAAGTTTGCAGAGGATGCAACTGTCGGCTCATTGCTTATGGCTCTGAAGGAAAAAGGTGAAGGAGAAGGAAGGGTGACCTTTCAGGACACTTCTGGCACAGACAAGGTACAAAGGAGCTGTAAATTATGTTCATGCTTTTGGTGGACCAAAAGCTCCTTAGTGGGGAGTATTGATCCAGGTGGCTCCAAACACCCTCAAGAGACCAAGAAGGCTCAGAAATGGTCAAAATTCAAAGTGGTTGGATTGCTATCGAACTATTTTTAGATTGAAGTAATCGTTGCATGGATTCCAACATTGTGAACATATCTCCAATTCGAGCCCGTATGGAGAAGTTAGAGCGATTCAAATTTTTTCTCAAAGTTGGGTAGTGGGCCAGGTTTAACTGTCCTACAAATTCACCGTCAACCGACATGGAACTTAGCTCCCGAAAAAGGGTGAAATTGTGGCCTCTTTAAAAATCCCCATAACCCTTATTTTCGTTAAATTTAAAAACGAACAATTTGTTTTAAAATAATATGCATATTTATATAAATGTGGGTGGAAAGCCACCACCCCCACCATCCAACGACATGTCATTACATATTAAATTGTTAGGGGGAGGGTTGTCAACCCTGCCACCCCCAAAACCCAACCATTATAAAAATGACACCACATTAAAATGGGTTGGCGAGAATCAAACCCGCCCGGCCACATATGTCGGCCCGATCTACGGGTGGCCAAACCATATACAAGAAAAAAATTACATACAACCAACATGATATAACCAAACAACAATACAACAAACATTGCGACCAAATATGGAGAGGCGGGATTTGATCCCTCGACCTCTCCTCTACCAATTCGCCCTATTTACCACTGCACCAATGGTGCACATGTGGTAAAGTCCGCCAAGAGACATGTATTTAAACTCACCTTTGCATAGTGTGGGGAAGGATGAGCGAAACGAAGGAGGTCATAGGTGAATTGAAGATATGTCGAGCAAACAGTGGAACCGCAGGCCAAGCCAAGGGAGAACCATGTGGGGGTACATTTTTTGAGACTGAGAATATTTTGCAGAGATTATTCCTTGAGGCCTGAAAGATTCCATGGAGAGGTAAATCTTCATTTTTTCAGAATGATATGAAGTTTATAGTCATTTTAACCATAATTTCACAGGGAAAACGATGGTAAAGTTAGAATGGCCATCTAAGCATTATATTTGCAGATTCAAGGCAGAACATAATCTTAGGGAATCGTGAGGGCATCAAAAGATTCATTGAGGCCTCGAAGTTGCGGGAGTCAAAATTCGACAAAATTTATGTCGATTTTACACTTCTCAGCAACAAGAATTCGATGGAAATGTCCATTTCAGTAGTAAAGCTTCCCATTTTTTTCCATTTTCTAGATTGAAGTGATGGTGTTAGATTCTTAGGTGTGGACAGTTGATTCTATTCCTCTCGATGCCACGAATTCGATGGTGCAGCCAGTTTCAACAGCTAAGAATCCACTTCTTCAACCAACTTCAGGGGTTGAGGTATATGCAGTTTTGATCATGTGCCTCTTTCTTTTGTGCGATGCATTATGTCGTCCATATCCTTGCTTGATTCTTGTTGCGAGATCTTTGTTTTTTCTTCATGTGATATTATGTCATGCTGATAGGAGGTCCATTGTGAGTGATAGTTCCTATAGCGGAACGTCTCATGGAGAGACAAGCCACTCATGTTGAGGGCACATATCCTTGTATGACATAAAACCTAGTCCATGAACATCATCACCACTTCCAGAACTATATGAAGCAACCTACCCCATTTGGACACCGAGCCTGGAGACGTATCCCACACTGGGTGAACTCCGTTATCAACGACTCATGTTCTTATGTTGTCGATTTTTGTTTTTTTTCCTCTTGCTTCAATCATGCATATGTGTTCATTTAATGATCTTTTCAATGCAATTCTAACCACATCACAAAATTAAAATACCATCGATAAATCTGGTAGTTGACAAACCTAGATCAAGTAGTATCATAGTGATCTTCTTGCTAATGCGAATTGTGAGCATGCACAATGATTGAACGTGCAAAAATGGAGGATGGAAAATATATGTACGAGGCCATGCTCAGGATGTCCAAAATGGTGGACATGATGTATTAAGCTCATGAAATATGGGAGAAAGAAGAAGCAGAAAGCGATGCTTCATCCACATCTTCCAGTGAATATTCATTGCCCTTACTATCTTCTCATCATTTGAATGAGGAGATCAACCATAGCCTTCAAGCAGATAACGCTGAATTGAAAAATCTTCTACGAGAGGAGAAGGAGGATAATAAGAGAGTGTAGCTTTAGTTGCAAGCTGTAGTGGTAGCCTTGGAATAACTGAAGTGCAACAACCAGATCCTTCAATCAAAGGATGTTGAATTAAGGAGGCTACTATGAGAAGAGAAAGAGGATAAGAAAATATTGCAGCTTCAGTTGCGAGCCGCAAAAGAGGCCTTGGAGAAGTTGAAGCACAATGAAGGCTTCGATAAGCCCTCATCACCTATTTTAGAATCGACATATGAGGTACAAAATGTTGATTGTTGTTTAGTTTCATCTTCAGATGCTATCTTTTCTATTGGCAATGTGGAGATACCCATTATAGGAACTGGCATGAGATTCCTTACCAAAATGGGATATAAGGGAGGAGGACTTGTTGTGAATGGCCAAGGCATAACTCATCCATTACAGGTTTTGCAGAGACCTTGATTTACAGGTTTTGGATACACCGAAGGACAGTTCTTGAATGTGTCAGAAGCTTCCAATACATGGTTGAAACCATCGAGGAAAGAGAATGATGGGAACACTTCACCATCATCCTATGACAATGCACATTCCTTAGAAAGAGTTGAGGCAAGCTCTTAACATCATGATTGCCATAGAGACCAACAAGAAAGGTATAACAATTCTCGGTATTATAATGTTCATTTTGGTTGTAACTATGTTGCTAACAATGAACATAGATCATAGCATCGGAAAACATGTAGTTTTTATGGATTACATGACCGTGTATTTTTTGACTGTTGGAAAAGAATGACAACACGAAAGAGGATGAGGCGTGAAAGGCCTTCTACACCGTAGGAAAAGAAGAAGGTAAAGTAGGTCTGGAGGAAGAAGACTCACTGCAGTCATTGTGACAGAAGTGTTCATCAAAGAGCCATGTGTAGGAGGCTCCATTCAGAGAAATGTCCCAAGGAAAAGGTTTCCATACATGAGCCAATTGAAGCAACTATTCGACAAGAAAATGCGCCACAGATGGATGACCCATTCACTTTGATAAGTGAGAGATGGTTTTTCTAGGTGTGTTAGTGGGTTTTGGCCTTAATTTTGTAATTCATGTGTTGCAATTTAAAATGTAAAAGTGATGATATTTTTTCCATCACTTGTTAAGAAACAATGATGTTTTGGCCTTATATTGATAGCTAGGGTATTGTTTCCATTTTAATGTAAACTTGACCACCAAGTATGTGTTATAAACTTGTGGTAAGTATGGGATGCTTGGGTCATAGTTGGTCATGTAATTGAGCATGTAATTTGAAAAAGAATGTATTACAAGTTTGCAGTGGATTCAAGTGTTGGCTCATCTCTTATGGTTTTGAAGGAAAAAGGTGAAGGAGAACGAAGGCTGACCTTTGAGGAAACTTTTGGTGCATACAAGGTACAAATCAACTACAAATTATGTTCATGCTTTTGGTGGACCAAAAGCTCCTCAGTGGGGAGGATTGATCCAAGAGACTCCAAACACCCTTAGGAGACCAAGAGGGCTTAGAAATGGTCGAAAATCAAAGTGTTTGGGTTTCTCTTGAACTAGGTTTAGATTGAAGTACTCGTCACCCTGATTTCAATGGTGCAAACGTATTTCCAATTCGAGCCTGCATGGAAAAGTTAGAGCGAGTCAAATTTTTGGTCAAAGTAGGGCAGTGGGCCAGGTTTAAGTGTCCCACAAATTCACAATCAACCGAAAGGGAACTTAGCTCCCGAAAAAGGGCGAAAATTTGGCCTCTTTAAAAAGCCCAATAACCCTTATTTTCGTTAAATTTAAAAATGAACAATTTGTTTTAAAAAATAAAAATATATATATAAAAATGGGGGTGGTGGGAAACCTCCCCCGCCACCCCACAGCGTGTCATTACATATTAAATTGTTTGGGAGGGAATCTTTCAACCCTGCCACCCCCGAAACCCAACCATTATAAAAATGACACCACATTAAAATGGGCCAGTGGGAATCGAACTCGCCTGGTCATGTAGGTCGGCCCGATCCACGAGCGGCCCAACCATATACAACACAAACATTACATACAACCAAAAACTGATATAACCAAAGAACAATACAACAAACAACACTACCAAATATGGAGAGCTGGGATTTGATCCCTCGACTTGTCTTCTACCAATTCGCCTTATTTACCACTGCACCAACATTGCACATGTGGTAAATTCTGTTGACGGACATGTATTTAAGCTTGCCTTTGCACAGTGCAGGGAAGGCCAAGCAGAATGAAGGAGGTCAGAGGTGAATTGAAGATACGTCGATCAGAAAATGGAACCACAAGTCAGGCTAAGACAGAACCATGTGGGGGCATGTTTTTCGAGGCAAATAATCTTTTGCAGAGATTATTCCTTGATGCCTAAAAGATTCCATGGGGAAGTAAATTTTCATTTTGAGAGAATGATACAAATTTTACAGTCATTTTAACCAGAATTTTGTAGGGAACGTGATGGTTAAGTGAGAATGGCCATATGAGGAGTAGATTTGTAGATTCCCAGCAGAACAAAATCTTAGGGAATCTTGAGGGCATCAAAAAGATTCCTTGAGGTCCCGAAGTTGTAGGAGTTAGAATTCAACAAACTTTATGCCGATTTTACACCTCTCGGCGATAGGTATCCGATGTCGATGTACATTTTAGCACAGAGCTTCCCATGTTTCAACCATTTTCCATATTGGAGTGACGGTGTCATATTCTTAGGTGTGGACAATCGATTCTATGCCTCCTGATGCCAAGAATTTGATGGTGCAACCAGTGTCAGCAGTTGAGAATCCACTTCTTCAGCCAACTTCAGGGGTTGAGGTATATGCAATTTTGATCATGTGCCTCTTTTTTCTATGAGATGTATTATTTTGTCTAGATCCTTCATTGATGCTTATTGCGGGATCTTTGTTTTTGCTTCATGTGAGATTATGTCATGTTGATAGGAGGTCCATTGTGAGTGAGAGTTCCTGTAGCAGAACGTCTCGTAGAGAGACAAGCCACTGATGTTGAGAGAACATATCCTTGTATGACAAAAAACATAGTTCATGAACATCATCACCATTTCCAGTACTATTTGAAGCGGCCTAACCCATCTTGACATCGGGCCCGAAGACATAGACCACACTGGGTGAACTCTGTTATTAACGAATCATTTTCTTATGTTTCTGATTGTTGTTTTGTTTCTTCTTTCTTCAAGCATGCATATGTGTTCATTTAATGCTCCTTTCAGTGCAATTCTAACCACATCGCATAAGTAAAATATCATGGGTAAATCCGGTAGCTGATGGACCCAGATCAATTCCTTTTGGTTTATTGTTTTTATATTGAAAGAGGTAGCTAGATTTGTTATTATTATTTTTTAAATATTAGGTCACTATATTTAAGATTTCATAAAATTTCATTGTTTCATGACAGATTATAATTAAATTTATTTAGTTATTTACATTTTATAAATAAGAATTTTTGATTAAAATTTAAATATTATTGGTTTGATTTAGTATTTAAAAGATAAAAGATCCCAACAATTTTAAAAAGGCTTAATGTTTCAAAATTAACTACTATTAAAAATTTTCCAAAATCATTTGCTCAAAATTTTCCAAATGATGCTACTCCAATGTAAAATACATGTTTTCTATTTTTCGTTTTTTATATTATCTAATCGTTAACTTTTATAATATTTTGATTGGGAATGGCTAATTATATCATTTATCACCTATCTTGATACTTTTCGATAGAAAAATTGAAGGAATTCCCTTGTATGATTGGTCAATTTCACTTTGGAGATTTTCTATTTGAAACCTTACAAAGCCATTTTGAGACATCAAAAAACATTTTGGACAGTCAAAATTTTGCAAGCATACCTCCTGACCCCTTGATACTATTCTACATAGTAAGACATTTTTGGTGGTGTGAAAACAACCTTATTTGGAATTATTACACGAAAGTTATGCCTCTTGCAAGTTGGCATATCTTGTTAACCACTGTGGCATTGAGTGAACACCATGGCAACCTTTATTATTCATATGTGGTATTTGTCACGTATTAAATTTCAATAATATTATAGAAGGTACAAAACCCTAACATTAATTGAGGGTTGATGTATTCCAAGAACCTAAACCTATATGATTTGTAAACTACTATGGATATTGTAAAACCCCACCCCACATTTATCCACTTTAACCTGATCACGAGGGAAAACATGACATGAAATTTACTATGCGCAACCCGATTTCCAGGATGCGCTTATGGAATAAGGGGTATACATGACCAAAATTTACTACAAACACCCAATGACACGTGATCACATTGTTATCAGCCTAACTTAACCCAACACTATTTCCTTTTTGTTTAGTTTCCTTAAATTTAACAACTTTCTATTTTTGGTAGTTTTTGGGTCCTAAAATTTTGAGGTCGTGTTGAGGGCCTAAATGAAATTATAAGGAAAAATGGAGAGACCGGAAAAGTGAGAAAATTTATTTCACAATTCTCTTTTTGGCTTTCTCATGGAGATCTTCGAAATGCAATATTATGATTGTCAAATAGAGATCGTATGCCAAAGTTGTGATCACAAGAAGTTGGTAGTCCAAATTATTCATTTATACAAACACTTTGTATACATAGTACATGTAGGTCATGAATGCATAGTTTGTTCACTATTTTCATTATTTCATCAAATATTCATCAATAAGGCTTCTTCCCTCTCGTACTAATTGCAATAAAACATAGATTAGCACATGCATTCGTATAAATCAACCTTGATCCATCAAACCAAGAATTAGATCTAGATCAAGAGCACATCATATAATAATAAATATACCATGCAAGTAACCAACATTTAATCAAAATGAATCCATACCAAATCAGTCATAAAATCAACATAATAATCAACACATGTGCTCATTGATCACAATAAGGAAGTAGCTCATATTAACATATGAAAATGCCATCCAAGTCAGGGACTTCCATGTACCACCCTACCATAGATTGGGTTGAACCATGTGTCTCTTTCAACCAATCACTACCATGCCATATTCCAAAGATGAATGTGGGACTATATGGGTTAAACAAAAATAGAACCAACCAGGGCTTCCAGAGGCCAATCCACCTCAACCCTTAGCCATAGTTATTTCACCTAAACCAGTCCTGAAATCACTAATACCAAAACAATATTGGATGCTTGTGACTTTATTCACCATACTTAGAGGATTTTTCTTGTCTCTACCCATCTGTCAATAGTTCCAGGAGAAAGCCCATCTCTGCCCTCAATCCTTGGGAATTCTCCTGAGACCACCTCACCATGATCCAAAATCTACCAACCATCCAAATTTTAAACCAAAACAAAGAACCCACTACACCATGGTTATCCAGGAAATGGCATGGCAAGGTTGAAACCACTGTCAATCCAGGAAAATCCCATGGAAATGATAACAAAGCAACTAAATAATCAAATGAAAATGCCATGCATCCAAATCTCAACATTGGAATCACACATGCTACTCATTACCTACAATGTCCACCTGTTGTAGCTACTCTTCCAACCTTCTTCTTCGCTTACCACAATTTTATTGCTTTCTTCTCTACAAGTCCTAGTGAATGCTAGAATGATCTAAGTGTGTAAGAGTGTATCAGTGTGTAAAGAGTGTGGAAGAAGAGACCTAGAATTATTTCACCCCTCTTTTATTTATTTTCCTATTCCTTTTCTTGAATTTCGTTCATTTTCCCTTGCATGCACATTTGTATCTCTTCACCTTCCCTTTCTCCTATTTTCCTTTATTTCCTTAATTAATTTCAATTTATTTCCTCTTAGCTATTGCCAATTCCTTTACCAATTTCCATAGCCATTATTAAACCACAAGTGATTCCCACTAAAATTTCTTCCCACCATTCAGCTTGGAATATGTGTCCCATGACCTTGGCCTCATTTTATTTGCATGGAAAATCAACTCAGGGTTGTTACAAACCCCTCCCTCTTGGGGGAACATCATCCTTGATGTTCTATGACGCTTATGACAAACAACACATACTGCTTATGGAGATTTATAACATATATTGATGCAATATTTACAATGACAACTTTTTAAAACATGCCAAAGATAGTGCTTATTGGAGCTTTACAACACAACTCGATGTCATATTTACAATACAAACACACACAAATATATATATATATATATATATATATATATATATATATATATATATATATATATATATATATATATATATATATATATATATATATATATATATAACCAAAACACATATACAAAACAAATTTTCTCAACCAGAAAATAAGGAAGGATATAATGCCCGCATATGATTAGCCATCTCCCATGTAGCTTCATTGGTTCCAAAGTGCTTCCACTACACTTTAAATTTATCTATTGCTCGGTTTCGGAGTATGAGCTATTTCTTTTGTAGGATGCATTGTGGGTCTAATTGGAATTCTCCCTCTGGTTCCACCTACAATAGAGACCAATAAATCACATGATAAACATCTTGTACATACCTCATAAGCAATGAAACATGGAAGACATCATGGACTTTCACTGTTGGTGGCAGTGCAAGTATATATGTCATTGGTTTAATCCTTTTAAGGATATCAAAATACCCACAATACTGAGGTGCCAACTTGACACATGACCCAATCCTTAAGGAGCTCCTCTTGGGCTTGATGCGCAAGTACACATGCTCCCCAACCTGAAACTCCTTAAATGCTCTATGTTGATATGCATAATTATTATACATGTCTTATGTTGCCTTTAAATTTATTTTAATAACCTACATCTCCTACTCCATCTTAGTCAACATATCTGATCCAATCAACACCTTGTTCACCAGGCCACTATAGCTAATAGGAGTATTACAACTCCTCTCATAGAGAGCCTCAAATGGACTCATCTTCAAGGCTTCCCGATACCCATTATTATGAGCAAGATCCACTAGTGGAAGATATTAATCAAGTGGTCTTAAACATAGATATCACAAAGATTATTCCGAGGAGGGGAAGAATAAGTGAAAAGGAAATACAATGAAACAATAACCATTGTGCATTAATGAAATAATCTATACAACCACTACAACTATTGTATTATTGATGGCCACATCAATGATAAGTGTTGGAACCTACATCTAAAGTTGAATCCAAATAACCATAAGAAGGATTCTAAGAAGAATAATGTATTAGCCATGGATTCAACGAACATGGTAGAGAGAAATCTGGACGTGGGTGAGAAGATTTTCTACACTACATTGTAGAAGGAGATGAATTTGATTAACCTACATCTAATTTGTAAATATTCATGGATATTTCACTGGAAAAATTCATCACAATAGTTATAATAAAAAATTGAAATATTTTCAATGAATGTTAATTCCCTTTAGATCTCATAATCTCTATTTACTATTTTTATGCTTAAATAAATAAAATAGCTAAAATGTGAGAAAGTAAAATAGAAAGAAATACACATTATCCACTATAGACACAAGATATTTGTTTGCATTATGGTCCTTGTATTTTCCTTGATGAAAAACTACATTGATTTAACTTGATGACTAATGGAGCCTTATGGATGTTTAATCATTAGTATTTGATTTGGATACCTTGATGCCTATTTCCTACAAAAATTGTTTGATATTAGTATGACTAAATGGATATATGGATTTTTTAGTGTAGAAAGAAACCCAGAGGTTGAAAACAAGTATATAGATACTATAAAACAAAAGGAAGTTTTTTTTCAAGGTTATGGAGTGAGCAGAGAAGTTGTTCCCTACCCTAGGTCCCAGTTGTAACGACGCAGGCCCATCAGGGTAGCCAAAAGCCCTCAGTAATACATAGGAAGGTCCATGGGAGTGGATGCAACTGAAATATTCATGAATAAGGCATGAATCCATGCTTGTAGGATTGAAAAAATAACAACCACTTATGAAACCATGGGTTTTCCCCATAGAACTTGTGTATGCATACAAAATTGACACAGTCCAAAATCCATCATTTTTTCCTGCCTGTGGTATTTGGGAGTACAAGTATTTTTTGGCCTAAGGTATTGGGAAAATATAACATTATAAAAGGAGGAGCGATCAAAAGTATTATGTGTGCATTTTTTCTTGAGTTTTATATTCTTTGTCTGGCGCAGGTTAACACAAGGATGCACGAAAGAGTAAGAATATCAAATTTTATGCATGGTAACCAATGCATTAGATATATGGTGTATGGTTCATTGATAAAATTTATTCTACTTGGAGAAGGCCATTTCTTTTATGCGCATCAACCCTTTTATCTGAATGCAACCACATATATTTTCTCGAACCACGTTCTTCTGAATGCGCACACTATATATTGTTTTTCATGATTTTAATTATGATCTTGGAAATTGCATCAAGATTTGGTGATACATAATTGATTAATGGCTCTTATCAATTGATATATCTTATGGGTGATTGAATACTTCCACAATACACAAGGAATAAGTTTGTTTGTCTATGGATCCATGCACAATTTTATGATCTTGCTTTGTTTGATTATCTTGGGCTAAGATCTACTCATACCTAGGACTAAATAATGTTTATAGTACAAAAGGGAAGTGAACCATATTCAATGACTAGTTAAATAATTTTCAGAGACTCTAACATGGACCCTTATGAACTAATTATTAATGATGCTTCACTGTTACAAACTTCTTTAAATATCAATATATGAATGCTGTAAGAATTTTTGGAAGGATTTCGATGGGATTTTGGATGCTATGTAAATTTTTTAATTGAATGGCATGAACATAACTGGAAGTGTGATTGAGGCACTTGTGATGGTCTTCGTCACTTACAGAAATTTAATATCTTTTTTTTATTAGAGATTCAAAGGTGACTTTTTGAGTGCATAAAGGTTGTATTTAGTGCAAAGTTCAATGATCTATTTTTGAACCAAGGCTCCTTTTATTCACTATGACTATGTGACTTTAATATTGGCTAGTGAGTTTATCTTAACAAGGTTTTGAAGTATTTGATGCCATACGAAAATTAGTGAACCTTTTGGGTAATTTTGAATTTTTTTTTATGGTCCTTTTGCACGTTATTAAAAAAATATGTACTAAGGTTATTTGTCGACTAGATGCCCCCAAAAAAAAAATTGATTTCTACACAAATTTTATTTGCATTTTTTGTTTCTTTTGGTTCTCAGATATGTATAACAACAATTTCTACTGTAATATAAATCCCTACACGTCACTGCTACCCCGTGCTCTGCTACCAGTTCCCTAGCTTGTTGCGCTCTCTGTGCTCACCTGTGCATGGCCCCTCCGAATTCTACCCTGTAGGCGTCCTCTCCTCCTAACCAGGCCCTCGCTTTCTCTACTCTCATCAAATCGCTGGCTCTGCCTAGGCCTAGGCCGACAATCTCCAAATTCGTTAAGAAGCTTGATGGAATCCAGGAGGTTGCCCCCCCTCCCTATTTACCACGCATGGCTGCTCTCTCACTCACCGAAAAGGGCCTCATCAGCTATTTTACTGGTCTCTTGCCCTCTCCAAAGACTATTCAGAGATGGTTCGAGCGAAACTGGTTTGATAAAATCAATGGAAAAATCTCTATTCGTTCTGCGGCAGAGGCTATTTCACCTTTCATTTTGAATCCAAAGAAGACAAGGACTTGATATTAATAAATGGGCCATATTTTATGGATACCAGAGGACTATATCTCAGCAAATGGACACCAAAATTTGACCCCGAACTAGATGTACCAAATGTTGTCCCGGTGTGGGTGCACCTTCCTCATCTCCCCTTGCACTACTAGGGAGATGTCTCTATTCGAGCTATTGATCGGAGTGAGCCAAAAGACAATATGCAAGCATGTGCCAAGATCTGCATTGAAGTGGATCTTGGTAAAGGTCTCCCAGAAGCAATCAAGTTAAAATTCGATGATTAGATGCACATCCAGTAGCTCGACTATGAACAAATCCAATTTAAATGCAAGGTATGTCACGAATATGGCCACTTTGCAAATAGATGCTCTAAGGTTACTGATATTGAAAGCCCTGATGTTGATCATCAATGGGAAACTGTCAAGAAAAAGAAAACTGCCTCAACCTTCAAGAGCAACACCTCAACCCCTCCTCCTCAATCTGACCCCCCCTCCTCCTCCTTACCAAAGCTCCCGAAATCTTCTCAGTAGCCTGCTGATCTACCCTCTCCTTCCCCAATTTAGACTCCTCCAACACCTTCTCCCTCCTGCCCCCAATGAAGATGACCCCCCCTTGTCACCCCCTCTCAGCCCTCCTCTCCACGCCCCTCCCCTTCCAAACCTGAACCCCCTTCCTCCTCTTCCGACCCCTCCTCTGTCTGAATCGCAAGGAACTCAGTGAAAGAACACAACACAATTCTAGAAAACACAAAAAAAACAGCAGGAAGGAAATCTACAAAGTAGCAACGGGAAGAAAATGCCTAAAATGACATAGCTCTAGGAACACAAAATCCCATTGAAACATATATTCCGGGGAAAAATAGCAAAGACTCGGGACAAAAGAATCAATGAGGAAAGGCAGGTTCCCACTCTACTTTTCTAAAATGATGAAAGAAGTCTCATGGAATTGTAGGGGTTTGGGGCACCCCTCTAAAATAGTAGACCTGAGAAACCTTTTAAATCTGGAAAAGCCTGACATAATTTTCCTGCAAGAAACTAAGCAGGGAGAGTCTGAGATGAGTTCTATAATAGGGAAATTAAAGGATCATGAGGGTACCCAATCTGAATCTAGAGGTGCCTCAGGTGGGCTGGCCACCTTTTGGAACCACAACACTTGGAAAAAAAAGAATTTGATAGCAACTTAGAACTGGATTAAAGTAGTACTGCAAAACAAAAAAAATCATAAGAAAATCACCTTCTATAATGTCTATGGCCCTAACCACTATAGGGACAAAGAGCTTCACTGGAACAATCTCAAAGCAGATATAGAAAGTGGAGATAGGAGCAATATTGTCATTGGGGGAGACCTCAATCTAATCCTCCATGCAAATGAAAAAAGGGGAGGCTTCTTTACCCCAGAATCTTCCAGAGATCAGCTAGAAACCATCATAAATGACCATGATTTGGTCGACATTTCTCTAAAAAACTACAGATACACTTGGAGCAATATAAGGATTGGTAAAGGAAATATTATGGAGCACCTTGATAGATTTTTAATTAGTGTCCATCTCCTCTCACACTTCTCCATCACTTCCTCCAATTTTCTTCCCTTCTTGGCCTCCGTTAATTACCCCATCACCCTCAATATTGGAGACCTTCACTCTCTCGGCCCCATTCCTTTCAAATACAGCCCCCTCTGGAATGATATCCACAAGGCTAGGCAATTGATTCGGAACTCTTGGCTGCAACATATAGAAGGTTCCCCCTCCTTCATCTGGGAAACAAAATTAAAGAGAACCAAAATGGCCCTGAAGGAATGGGCCAAACTACATTACCAAGAACTTGAAAATTTCAAGATTGAAGTTAAAACCAAGTTGGATGCTGTCCAAAACAACATTGAAAACCAAGGCCTCAATCGAGAAAACTCCAATCAGGAAAAAAACCTTCACTAGAAACTCTATAGATTCAATAGGAAAGAAGAAGAGAAGTGGCGAATCAAATCAAGGAATTTGTGGCTTCAAGTAGGCGACAAGAACACCTCTTTTTTTCACAAGAAAGCCACTGTCTGCAAGTCTCGAAACAACATCTCTTCAATCATAGACGCGGATTGGAAAATTCAGATAGACCAAGATCACATTAAAGTTGCGAACACCATGCACTACAAATCTCTTCTAACGAAACCTAAAGATTCAAAAGACTACTCAGATCTATTGCAGCACCTTCCAGCTATGATCACAAAGGAGATGAAAAACGCCCTCGATAAATAGATTTATGAGGAGGAAATCAAGCATGCAATTTGGTTCTTGCACCTAGATAAGGCACCCAGGCCAGATGGGTTCTTTATCAGTTTTTACAGAAATCATTGGGATCTTATAAAAAAGGATTTGGTCAAAATGATGCAATGGGTACAAAGAAAGAAGAAAATTGGGGGCTATACCAACTCTACTTTCCTTGCCCTTATCCCCAAAGAAAATCGCCACCCCTCCTTCTCCCATTTTAGACCCATCTCGCTCTGCAACTCCTCCTACAAGCTCATCACCAAAATCCTTGCCATGCACCTCAAGCCTTTTCTCCATAGCCTCATCTTTGAAAATCAAGGAGGATTTATTTCTCAAAGACAAATCTCTGATTTGATTCTCCTTGTTCAAGAAGCTTTTCACTCTAGTACCACTCGCAAGGAAAAAGGCTTTATTCTTAAGCTTGACTTGGCCAATGCCTTTGATAGGGTTAGACATTCCTATCTTATGTTCGTCCTCCTGAAAATGGGCTTTGATCTCAATTTTATCTCCCTTGTTAATGCTTGCATATCCAATCCTTGGGTCTCCCCCCTCATTAATGGAAGACCTGCTCCATCCTTTCAGTCAGCTCATGGTCTAAGACAGGGCTGCCCTCTCTCTCCTTACCTCTTCATCCTCATGGCGGAATCCTTCATCAGGTCCTTGGACCATATGCGACGTGTTGGACTTATCAATGGTATCAAATTTGGCAATGGTGTCAAAAATATAAATCACTCTCAATTTGTTAACGACACCCTCTTGATGGGAGGCGCATCCAACATAATAGCTCGAAGATTCAAATCCATCCTAGACAAATTCATGCTATACTCCGAAGCTCTGGTTAACTTCCAAAAAAACTGCATTTATGGTTGGAATATCACCGCTCAAACTATTCACAACATTGCAAATATTTTTGGGGTTCCTTACAAATTAAATTGGGACCAATTCACTTATTTGGGAATGCCTGTTAGTGTTGGCCCTTTAAAGTCTGAAGTTTGGGACATCCTCATAGACAAAATGAAGAGAAAAGTACAACAATGGGGTTCTTCTTGGCTAAACCTTGCAGGGCGCATCGTTCTCCTCAAAGTTGGCCTCTCTTCTCTGCCCCTGTATCAATTCACCCTCCTTCAAGCTCCTGCTAGCATTCACCACAAGTTCGAAGTTATCCTTAGGCACTTTCTCTGGTAGGGAGGCAAAAATGAGAAGGAAAAATACAACCTTGTCAAATGGAGACAGGTTATGTAGGATTACATTCACGGAGGGATTGGAATCTGCTCTCCCAAGCTCTTGAACAATGATTTTGGTGGGAAGATTGTATGGAGGTTAGTCAGTGGGCAACATGCGTGGTGGAAGAGAGTCTTGGAATCCAAGTATCTCAACTCTTCCCGCCAACATCATTTTGAGCAAGACATCCCTAATATACCTTGCTCTAAAATTTGGGTGCTCTGTAAGAAAGCCATTCCTCTCTTAGCCCAAAAAATTTCCAAAGTTCCTATTGGGGGCAGTAGCATCAACATTGGAAAAGACAAAATCATGGGTCATCCCCCTCTTCTGGACAAACCTGATACCCACTACATCCTCTCTTATCTCCATAACCAGGTCTAACTTTTTTGAGTCCCATCTCTAATTAGGATAGTGTTGAAGCCTCGAAAATCGCTGCTTCAAACATCAGGGGGATAACCACCTGGTCGAGACCTTAAGACAACTCATTTTCCGTTTGGGATGGTGGCTCCGGCTGAATTTATAGGACCAGTTTCCCACTAATTTGAATGGGTTGGAAATGGAATGGTCGGATGAAGGGAAAATGGGATTAAATGACTGAAATGAAAATACTAACTAATCTAATTTAAATATTGATAAATAAATTCTAAAACTAACCGGGTATCATATGTGAATACAACTTTAAATTGTTTCAATTGAACAATAACCATAAAAGTGTATTACAACTTAATTGAAATGTGCAACAACAAATAAAGATAACTCTGTTTAAGAAATTAAACAGAGTTATATTAACATATTGTATTCATCATTGTATATCGTTTGCATATACTATGAAAGATAAATATTTCCAATATACTCAGAAATGATATATATAAATAAATATTGTGAAACGAAGTACATATAAACGATAGCAATTTTAAAGGAGAATATCATATAACAAAAGAAACTAACAGTGAATAGATAGAAATACCATATCCATCTTGAGACTTTCAAATGCAATCTAATACTCTAATCCAGAAATTCCGATGTAAAATCAACTTCAAGGTACAGAAATGCAATTCTTAAAGATAATCCTGAACAGAATCACCAGATGTGATCCTTTATAAAAGAATATAGGAGTAAATAGAGTACATAAATGTAATCTCCAAGTCAAAAATATTACAAATTAAGGACCTCTTTCTAAATGCATGAAAGGGGTTTAAATAGGTACTTAACAAAACAAAATAACTAAAACTATTCCTACAATCTATCTAATATCAAAAAAATCTAAAACAGAAATGTGATCTTGTAGTAGACTGGCTCATTGATCATCAATTGAGGTGGACGTGCGAAGGTGGTAGATATTGAGCATATCTTGGACTTCTGTTGGCCGACTCATTTTTGAATGTAACTGCCCAGTGTATGTAGCATCAGAGAATTCAGGAATGATACAATGAATAGCATTCGAAAGGAATTTGATGGCCATCTGTTGGTTGTGTGGCTTGATCAGATAAGTCCACATAATATCCCATGAAATTCCTTGAAGTTTGCTAATCTGTTGATTTTTATTGATTATCTCTTCCTTCCACCTGGAATCAGCTTCTTTTACTTTAGGTAACTTGCCTGGGGTACAATCTGAGATCAAATTGGTAGCATACAAGCTGTCATTAATCAATTGTGTTGTATTATTCATTAAACCTTTAGCCCTGGATATGGCTCTTTCTGATTTCATCAACTGCTGTTCCCATTCCATAAATAAAATTTCCTTGTGTCTCTCTTAAATTCTAGGAAGATTAGCTTTTCTTTTTTGCTCTGTATCCTGCCATGAAAGGAACTTGAAAATTTTATCATCAGCATCATCAATCTCTTGCCTAAGAGTGATTGATTTATCTATCAAATATGATGTTATTTCGCACAAAGGCTCAATTTGTGTCAAATTTAGACAAAATTCATTTAACTGCTGAGATAGCAGTTTGTTTATTTCAAGAGCTTCAGTTATGAATTGAGCTAACTTAGGATAATCCTTGAACTTGTCCAATGCTAATTGGAACATTTTTTCTTGTTCAATCTTTGAATTTCTCTCACTTTGCAGAAGATTTTGTAGATTTTCTACCTCTTGATTCAACTGCTGTTGTTTTTCCAAGGCTTGTTCATCAATCTTCTTCTTTTCAAGGCTGAGCTACTCTTCTAGTTGTTTAGTTCTGAGTTCTGCATCCTGTACTCACTGTTCCAACTGAATAATCTTTTGTTGATTTCCTGCAACCTGTTCTTCAAAAATAGCAATTTTCACATCCTTTTGTTTTACCAGCTGTGTAACTTCAGAAGCTTTATCTATAGTGGTAGCACTATAGGCACCGCAATATAGAGAAAATTTGGTGAGATCCTCAGATGGATCCACCTCATCATTTTATAAACAATATTTAGAAATTCCCACTGTGATGCCAAAAGTGCATCTTGATCCGTTCTCCTCCTTTTACTTTTTTTTCTCACTACAACCCTATGTTTGGGACTGTAGAATATATCTAAAGGAGGGATTTCTTCTATCTTTAGCATAATTTCTCCTGTGGGGTTTTCAGGAATGATTTCTACATCCTGATTTTTGGGATTATCAACTTGAGGAGTGTTTTGTTTCCTATCTACTGGGAAAATTGTTGATATTGGCTCAGCAAATGAGGAGAAACAACCAGTTCAGTATCTACTTGTCCTCCAAGTTGAGAACCTGCATTATTGTTTATATCATTCTTGGGTGTCTGTTCAGTGTTTTTACTTTCTTTGCTTCCTTTCTCAATATGTACATGGGCACCAGTACCCGTGCTCTCTTTTTCTGTTTGAACTAAAGAATTCTGTGTATCTTTTTTAGCAATTGTTTTTGTCTTGGCAGTGTCATATTTTTTGCTATCATCCTTTTTCCCCAGAACAGGATCGGCTCTTGTTACTTCTTTACCAGAAGTACTTCCTGCTTCTTTCTGTTGTGTTGCTTTCTCCTTTGTGGGAGCTCTTAACTGATCAAGAGGCACTTTAAGTAACCTCTGACTTCTAAACAACAAAAAAAAAATTCATGTCCTTGGCTTGCAACTTGGACTTGGCTAAATTAAAAACTTGGGATATATCATCCACGGAAATAAATAAATTATCAAAAATGTTTGGTTCATGTTCGAACCGAGCAATCGAAACAGAGGTAGTAAAATCATACGCCACTTTTCTTGGGTCGTATTGCCTTCCAGGAATTTTTGAAAGTTTAAGATCAGAAATCTTACCAACTTCTTTCTCAGCATGAGTGAAACTATTAAGAGTATAGTCACCACACTTAAAAGGGAAGGTAGGCCACATAAGCTTTTTATTGATTTTCAAAATTCTATACATTCCTTCTACTATCAGTTGATAAGAAATCTCCTGAGCTAACAGCTTATCTAGAACGTATAGGGGAAGGATATGTGGCTCAAAAATACTCCCAAAAATCCTGATATAAGTGAATTTTTCTTCCCCGAACCAATCTCCGATAGAGGACAAATCAATCTTGGCTTTATTGGAAAGTCTAGGAGGGAAATGGCCAAAAATGGTTTGGTAAATTGGAATGAGAAAACCATGGCAGACTCTATAAACATGATGTTTGAAATGTTCCTTCCATAAGAATTTGTGATACACATGAATATGGACAGGTTCTTTTGGAGTCCACTTCCAACCTAGCATGGGGAATTTAGAATTAAAACAGAGGGAGTCTAAGATATAAGCACAAAAATGGAAAGGGGTGGAATTCCCTGAATTCTTGTCTCTTTTGTACTCAAGAATTTGATTGGCTATCTTATCAGACAAAATGACGGCCCAATCCATAATTTCAGAACTAACAGCATAATGAATTAACGGGACCATTTGAATAGAAAACCTAGCAGAGTTATTGTTTCCGAAAAAAACTACACATCATCGCTGTGGCATAACAATATGGAGGCGAGAGAGACTCCACAGAGTACATACCTGATGCCTCCTGCTTATGCTTCTTAGGGTTATTCCTCCATTCTTTGATTGGCTCTGCCTGGTTTGGATGTTCTGCAGCATATTCCTTAAGGAAGTCTTTGTTGTAAATATTTTGCGGGTTGGGGAAGTGGTACATTGCTTTAATATCTTCTACCTTGAATGACCCGAACACTAATCCAGAAGCAGAAACAAAAGTCCTGTTTTGAATGGTCACATTATCAATGACCCATCTAATAACATCATAGTAGGGAAAAATGTTTGCCCAAGTAGCAACTCGGTGTAAAAATGAATTTTCCAATGGGCTAAGATGAGTTTTAGAGTCAGAGTCTGAATCTTCTTCACTGGGAATAGTTGCCTTAGGCATAATAACCCTAGGTTTCTCTTTTTCAATCAAACTGTATACACTCTCCCATGTCATCTTCCCCAGTCCTTGATAGGAAGTGTCTGTGACTAACTTGAGCCTCGTCGGTTTCTCCTTGGGCGGCATGGTTAATACAACGGCTTTTGCAACAAAAGCAGCTTTAGATTTTCTGTTTCTCTTTGACATTTCAGTGTCGAGAAAATTCTCTCTGGTTCTGCGAATGAAAGGATTCGAATTTTTGTTCTACAATTCAAATGAATGCCTTCAGCCGAAATAAAACACAATAATGAGAACAACTATCCAAAGATCTATTTATTTAATTACCATCTAATCTCCCCGTATTTACAACATAAATGCCCTCCAAGGGGTCACATTCACGCATTGAAAAAAAAATAACCCATGATCTTTTGTCTGATTTTCAATTAATGATAACGTACAATCAGAGATCGGTGCATCCTTGGAATAAATGTTAAAATTCACTTTTGATTCTTTGCGATGTGATGAATAAATATAAATGCGAAGTAACAATCGCATCGCAAGTCTTCAATGGTGCGCAAAATAATACAACATAATTCATGTCGATTTTCCAATTGCGACAATCACATCGCAATTTCTTTGAAATTAAATGTGACAATGCTTTCTACGAAATCTTGATCGCATCGGAGATTTAAAATGAAATGGACCGTTTAATACTATCTTTGAAAATGCGATTTCAATTGAGCGCAATCACATCAGAATTTACAACGAAAGGAATGCAATGTTTAACTTTCTTCCGAAACGCGATTGTGATAAATCGCATCGCATTGGTCATAGATAGAAAAATGCAATACTTAACACTAATCTGAAATGCGATTGCGATTGAGCGCGATCGCATCGGAACTTTTCAAAGCAAAAGCAACTCTTTAAAAGAACTTCTCCGAATTTTCGATTGCGATTATTGTTCATCTTAACATATTATTAAGTATAAAGTCTTTCTAATATGTTCAAATATGTTAAAAGGTCTTCTAACTCATCGGATCGGAAAGTTTTTTAAAGTTTGTACACTTTGTGAATAAAAATGTGATATGCATCCTTTTATCCATGGAGCTTTTATTTTTATTTAGGGAAAAAGATATATAAAAAGGGGCCCTATTTTTAAATGGGATTTATTCTAAAATTTAAAAATGGGGAGGGTTGTTGTACAAGATGTTGTGCCATCGCATTTTTTACATGTTAGTGATGTATCATATTCTACAACTCAGTTTTCTAGAAAACCGATTCTCCTTATGTCAATATGTCATCCTTTAAAACCTTCCTAAAACTTTTTTCGCCCTTCTACTTTTCAGTCCACCCATGTCAAAATCAAAACCTCATTATCACTATCCTATCTAGCTTCAGCCCTATTGGTTTTCCCATCAGCTTTAAAAGAAAAATCCAACTCTGTTTCAAAAGTCTCCCCTATGTTAGAAGTGGCGCTTTAAGACATTTTACCCTTGGCAATCATCAAAAAGCCAAAAAGCCTCCATCTGCTACAGACCAACCATGACTGACCTCCCACTCTACAAATGAAATTGACAAACAGCTCTAAGTCGCGCCACTCACACCCCCTAGATCTCAGCACTGCATAAACCCCAATCTCAAGCTGACTATTAGGTTTTTCACAGCGTTCTATGGTTTCTACAAAGGCAGGAAATATAATTTCATCTCATGGAGTAAATGCTTAAATTTACAGTTAGAGGAACAGCTGCTTCTAAATGTAACTTGCGCCTGAGATATGTCTGCAAAACAGAAAGCTACTCATCTGCATCTCTTACAGCTTCTTCAAAACATAAAAATCACGTAAAGACACCACCTGCCACAACAAATCGGCAAATTGTCATGGCCCGTAACCTCCTTCTCATTTACAAGGTAGGGTTAGGGCGCCTCCTTCATCCATAAGCGTAGGCGTAAACGCATTGATTTAAGATTGCAAAAGTCCGTGTTTGCCTTTTACCGAACAAAGAAACAACATTCCAGTTTTATGAATGACCGATGATCATAACAATGAATGAGCTTGAAAATATGCTAGCTCAAAGGAAAAATCTTCAGTCTGATAAAGGAGGTGATCCTAAGCTTTCAACCATGTGAATTTTGAAATTTAAGAAAGGTATGTCATAATAGAAAGGTATGTCATTAGTAAAAATTCCAATCATAAGAAGCCCAAGCTTCTCCACAAGATCGTTATGAAACAAGATGTCAAGAACAAATGCCATTACACAGGCAGAAAAAAAGTTCTTGGTTTTTCAAAAAGCACTGACCTCCATAGTCACAGAGACTATCTTTCAGGTAATTTGTCAGGAGATGACCAAAGCAAATGATGATATTTCAGTCACCCTTAGAGCAGTGCAGAGAAACAATGTCACTTTGGCTAGGTTTTCTGCTGAAACACAGTGATGCTTGCAAGAGGAGATGCTAGTATTGATATTGTTTAAGTAGTGTACTTACCATCACATCCAGAGAAAAGCTGTGTCAAACAGATTGTCAAAAAACCTTCAGATACCCTACCTGATGAAGAGCCTCCTCCATGTATGAGCAGATGGCCAAAGCCATTGCAGGTTGTTGAAAACTGATTGATCTAAAAGTGCAGTGGAAGGATACGAAGAAATTAAATAGAAGTCATTACACAGGTAAATGATAGTGTTTATGATACAAAGGTATTGGTTTTCCTATTCAAATGAGATTTCTGTCAAACTGTGCCTGTAGTGGAAGGGAGAAAATATTGGATATATGCATGCATTGATACCAAAAGGAGCAGTTTCTTTAAAGGAAGTGGTTAAAACAATACTCCACTATCACCTACCCAGAAGTTTAAAGGAGTTCTTTTTGAGTAAAACAGAGAAAATATGGTATGAAGAGATGCAAGCTAGAATATAGCACTTACAATCCAAAAGGAGTTTGTGTATCACCTGGAAGAAGAGATTGACACCATGAACAAAAAGAGCTTTTGCCAAAGCCTGCTCATCATATAGCCATCAGCAGATTAAGACAGGGTTTCTGGAAATGAGTTTTATTAGGTCTGGGCAGCACTCAAAACCCATGAAGCACTTCACTATTGAAAATTCAATCAAAAGACATCTACAGGACTCTGTCAAACCGAGCTTAAAGGGAGGAGACATTTCTGCAAAGCAAGGAGCAGTCAGGTCATTTTATCCCAAGTCATCATCTGGTTTTGAAGAACTTGGCAAGCATAAAAAGAAATCAGCTACAATGTGGCAAGCATAAGAGAAAAGGTAAAACAGTGGACAGAGTTAAGCTTTAGAAATGGTTCTATTTACAAAAAGGGTCAACACACTGGTCAAAGCAAAATGGTGACTGTGTATCAAAGAGCCCTTTTTTTCCTGTTTTACAAGCTTATCTTTCAGATGGACAAGGTGAATGGGTATACAATTTTATGAATAGGCAAAAGAAGTTTGTTTTGATAAACTGTCACTGTTTAAATGTCTTAAAACAAACACAGTTTTCATCATTCCAAAGGACAGATGTATCACAGATAATACATGGAAAGGACATTTTGAAGTTCGAAAATCAAAAAGCTTAAATCTATCTTCTCACCAAGTGGCAAAGGCACTCCATAGACTCTTTGATATATCAGTAAGCAAAGGTCACGTTTTCAAAAAAAAAAGACCCGAAAGGATCAGCCCTAAACAGAGTCACTGTTCAAGTTTATATACATAGTCGAAATGACAAGGCCACAGTTTGAAAACAAAACAGATTTGAAAACCTACGTTACTTTTTAAATTTCAAGACCGTTGAAGATTAGATTTGAAATGAATTAAGGTTGAAGTGTGAGAGTAGCAATTTCATTTTCAAAACTAAAGACAAACCCCGTGCCTCCCTAACACCAAAGCAACAATTTTCCGGTCAGTTTACAGTTTGTAGCACTGTGCAGAGCCGAGCGACGCGCCTGCATTTTTGCGTGACGCGCCTGGGGGAGGATTTACACAGGCCGCCTTTGTTAGTTGGGACAGCCATTTATAGCGTGTATGCCGACGCGTCCAGACAAAGCCGCCCGACCACCCGGCAGGCCGACCCGACAGGCATTTTCTTGCGCGACGTTCTATTTTCAAAAGAGTGCCGCGCAGGTTTAAGAGCCTCCGGTGTTACTTCAGCCTTTCAAAACGGGTGTTCATCAAAATTGAAGGTATTTTCATATATTCTCCCCTCGATTTGAAGGTTTTGCTAAGTGACAGGAAGGTTTAAAAGCCTGTTTCGAAATGCAGTGTGAGAGAAAGGGTTAGAGAAAGGCTGCTGAGTTAGACCTTGTTTATATATCAAACATATATGCTAAGAAAGCTGTCTAGCAAGGTCAAGATCGAATTAAAGGGTGGCCTGTCCTAGTTTTCAAAACTTTCAAAACCTTCTGACCTTGTCATTATAGCTAAAAACAGTCCTTTCTACACGGTGATCTGAAGTATTGAAATGTGATAAAATGATGGCTGTGTCATTCAAAGAATTACGTGTACTGTTCAAGATTAAGAGAAATTTGTTTCATCTTCAAAACACCCTAAAGGCACAGAGAAGTTTTCCATAAAGAATCGTGTTTGATTAAAGGGGGTTTGTTGTTACCAAATCTTTGGATTGCTACTTCAAATGAAGCTTCCCAAAAGGCAGAGGAGAATTCGTTATAAAGAAACAGGGTTTGCATGTTTGATAGGAGCTTAGGTTATGGGAATGAATAAGCTACTACGACCTTATTAATACTATAAGGCTCATTTCAAATACTGTCATTGTTGTTCCATAAGCTGTGAATTTCGATGTATGCACGTGCTGGAAATTAAAATTTGCCTGTGTACTATCCTGTTTGATGGAGGTATCACACATATAGAGAAAAAATGTGCTGAAGTTTTAATAGTGGGGAAAAGGGTTCTTGATTAAGTAGAAGTTCACCGATTGGAGGCCACAGAGGAAGGTCGGCCAAGGCCTCGACAGCGACGTATTCATCGTGTTTTGATTGAAGACTTCGTGTTTTTTTTTTTTTTTTTTTTTAAGCTTATTGACAAGTTGTTTTACATCCAAAGTAAGGGCTGTTCTAACATAACCAGAGGTGTTATTTTGAGATGGGGTCTTACCTATTTTGCAAGATAGAGACTCTTGCAGGTCTTGGTGAAACCTTTTGAGGCTTTTTCCAAAAAACTCTGTTACCTTGTTCAGAAATACAGTGACTGTTTAACTGAGAGTTGATTGCCTATATGCAAATTGTTGAAAGTTGGCACACTTATACAGGGCAGAGTTGTTAATGACTGAAAGTCCCCTTGAGCAAGGAGTAAGGTGTATTGGTTGACATCTTAAAACTCACAAGAACAGGGTAATCAAAACACTTCTCACAGCAGACTCCTTCTAGCAATCTGCCCCTCTTCTTCACTGTATTATTTCATACTGAGAATTTGTTGACAGAGTTTTTCCAAAGATGAACAGGACACTTTCTGAAGGGCAGGTTTTTTGATGGGAATTTAACATTGGAGACAGAGGTACAGATGTGGTGTTTGATCTTTTAAATTCACAAGTAAAGGGTGTTTTTCCTAAACACTGTGCACTAATATTTCACCTAACCTAAGTCTCCTTTCTCTTCCACTGTATGGTCTCTTCTATAGAAATCTGTTGACAGAGGTATTTTCAAGGTGGAAGAGCATTTCTGAAGAGCAGGGTTTTTATAATTAATATTTTTTTTGAAGACCAAATATTGGTGTGTTGATTGGCCTCTAACAAATCCACAGGAAAGGTGATTTTTCAATACTGTGCACAGGGAATCTACACAGCAGTTTGTTTGCCTGGCTGAGGTACACTCAAAAGTAGAAAGCTGTTTTAAAGGGAGCAGAAGTTGTGTGCTTCAAAAGCTTGTTGCATTTCATCCAAATCTCATTGTCCATTCTGTCCAAGCAGTATAGTGACCAGTTTCAATCCAGCAGAGCATTTTTACATACAGTGAAGGCAGTTTGCCTCTTTCAAAGATTTTTCAGATCAGAATGCCTCCAAAGCAAGACCACAGGAGCAGCAGGACAGTGGTGAAGATGAGCAGCAGCAGGAACTAGAGGAGGAGAGTGCTGAACAGCAGCAGCTCAGCAGTTTGAGCAGCAACATAAGGATGATGATCAAGAACAACAGTTTTTAAGGAACGCCTAGCACGGAAGGAAGGGAAAAGCATATCAGCCCTTGATATTTTGGCCTCAGCTTCGGAGCATGTTGCTATGGACCCTTGAGGGTCATGCATGCCAAGTTTGGGCCTATTTCGGCAACTTTTTGTTTTTTGGCATTTTTTGGGTTTTTGGCCGAAAACTCATAAATTCGCCATTTCAGTTTGATGAGTTGTCAAAGGAGGAGGATGATACCGATGGATGCCATAATTCCATGAGCAGGTCTCCAGCAATTTTCAGGGCATTTGAAGATCATTCGCCCCCTCAAATTGGCGAAAAATACCTTCTTTTTGCACATTCTGCCCGCCATATCAGCAGTCTGCTATTTTCTGGGTTTTTCACACAGGTACAGTTTTTGATGACTTCCAGGCCTCGGATTGAGATGGTTTCAGTTGCGCCGGAAAGTAGACACAGAGAGCTTTCCAGCGAGCCCTCATGAGCCCCATTTTGACATCGGGAAGGCTGCCAATTGCATCCAGCAAGTCAGGGGACCTTTTTCAGGCATAACTATGGAGTATTTTTGTAATTTTTGAACCCCAAAAATCTGCTTTTCCCAAATGTGCGTTAAGCTATTTTTATCCTTGGGAAATGATGTAAAGTCAATATAATTTCCATTTTTAGCATTTTTTTAGATATTTTATGGGATATTTTGTGCCTTGGGCTTTGCAAAGCCTCAAGGACAAGTTTAGATATTTTGACTTGGCCAATGGGATAGCTAGTTGCTCCATGAGGTTTTCTTCCCTCAAGCCTATTTATTCCATGGGTTTCATTGTAAATCAGAGGCTGAACTTGAGAGAAGAATTAATACATTAGTCATATGAGCTTTAAAGAATACACTTGAGTTATGATTTTTGGACTGCCTCTTGGATGCTTTTGAGGAATGATGAAGGATTGTTGATGGATTCCTTGACATGGTAGAATGGTATAGTGCTTCTTTATATGTTTTTGTCTTCTAGTTTTCATTCATAATACATATTTCTTGCTGCTATAGATCAGTAGAGATTTATTTTGAGATATGCCCATGGAGGCACCTCAAAATCCCTGAATCTTCATAGCTTGATGTTTTCTTCTTCCTTAGTTATGCTAAAGAATTCTTAGTTGCTCTTTAGTAACTTAAGGTATTGTTGCTAAGTTTTATTCATAAGTTCTATGTATGTTGAGTAGGATGTATGGTTTGCCCTACCTACCTACTAGCTGCCCATAGTTTTGTCCATAAAACTTTCTCTTTGACTGATTTGTTGATCATCTTGTTGAACCAAAGAGGCCTAGTCCCGATCTAGCCCTTTGCCTAAAACTATGAAAGCTTGTTTGTCAAAGTGCCCAATGACTTAGAGACTATGTTTAGGCGTTCCGGCGTAGTTTATGAGTTGTTAGTTTGTCTTATGTGTTTTCCCCAAAATCTGATAGCCATTTCCCGAAGTTAGAGGGTCTTATACCTCTATGTATGGCTGGAATGTTTGATTTCTATGTATTAATTAGCTCATAGTTGCATTTAGCATGATTAATGGCTTGCTATAACATGTTTATGTCTGCTATCAACTAGTTATACTTGAAATCCCTTGTCTTTCACAAGCTTGATGTCCATTTACTCCATTTTGCCCAAAGATCCCTTCTACCGTGAATCAAATCGACCCTACAGCAACCTTGTATCATCATCTCATAGCTTCCTTGACCTGTTTGACCCCATAGCCCAATTGATCTAACTTCTTGCTATCCATTTTTACATCTTTGATCAGTTTTATCCCTCACAAACTAAAAAACCAAAAATCAAAAAACTCACTTCATAACTAGCCTAATATCAGAACATCATAAGCGAACACACCGATATCTTTTACACATATAGAGAGAGCCCTCTCTGAGTCCAGGAAGGCTAGGTCCTCGGGCTCCAAAGCTTGGTTTGATGTTACATCGTCATTTGGCTCGCCAATCGGCCAAATCACGGGACCCTAACATAATGGCGATCACGGTGGGACACTGAGTGATTAAAAAACTTAGTTTCCCTCATCTTTAAAGACTTTTTGAGATTACTAGCTGATTGACTTATCCCACCGCTCTCTAACATAATGGCGATCACGGTGGGACTTATTGAGTACATGAAAGTCTAGCAAACTTTTATAGGCTCCTTAGTCCTTCAACTTTTAACTTAAACCATCAGCCTATAGAATCATTTAGTGTAAACTCTCTGTTTCACCATCTTAGCAAAGTGATGAATCAGGTTTATAACACTCTTACATCCTAGGCTGCACATAAAACTCAGAAAAAACCACAAAAAACTCCCTTAGATTGGCTTTTGTCAAGTACTGGTGGTGGACCATACTTATATACCTCAAAACAATAGACATTCCACCTGGCGACTCCACTAACTTCTAGTAGACCTTACTAGTTTACCAAACTCTAGGTTACTATCCGATAGACCTATCCCATCACTCACTAACATAGCGGGAGATGATAAGACACTGAGTACATAATAGTCCAGCAAACTCTTATAGACTCTTTGGCCCTTTAGGTATCATAAACAGGCAGGCAGTCCATAGACCCATTTAGAGTAAACTCTTTTTGTTCTCATCACCCTAGCAAAGTGTTGAAACAAGTCTAGGATACTTTGAAACATAGGCTACACATAAAACTCAGAAAATCCAAAAAACATTCTCAGATTAGTTACTGGTGGTGGACCATAGCTATCTTCACAAAAACAACCCAGTTCCACCTGGCGACTCCACTAATCCATCCCTTTACTTTTGACCATCCTTCACCTTAGTAAAACCTTAGAAAAATCACTCATCCAGAACATTAACCAATACCATCCTTTCTAAACTCTGGATCTAAAATATGGCTCCACGAAGAATCAATACCAGAGCCCATCCAGACCCAAATCCCCCTATCATAGTAGATGACCCAGAAAAGATTCTGTGGCAAGCTTCTGAAACTGACCATCTAGCTACTGGTAGATCCATCCGTAGAGAAAGATCTGCACCTAAACATCGCACTATCCTACTAGATTCACCTTTTGAATTAGAGTCATCACAAACTCTTCCCAGAAGCAAATCATATAGTAAGATAAACTTTGACGATCTTGAACCCCTAAACCCACCACAGAGTCCTAGTAGAGAAGCTTCACCTACCACTCCTCCTGATTTCCAGCTTCTTTATCAGTTTGGCTCCTATCATCCCAGATCTGCTCAAAACCAGATCACTAGTCCAAGTTCATCCGCCACACCTGGTCAAACCGCCACTGTTCAAACCACTTCATTTCCGCCTACTAGTCCTCATCCTCATCTTGTACATCATCCATTAGCTCCAGTCATGGCAGCCTGGTACGCACCTTTGGTGTTGCCACCACCCTTGGCTCCTCTCCCAAACAAATATCAAGACAAAATCCCACACTTTACTGGAGAAGACACCACCACACCTCAACATCATATAAGTAGAATGACTGATGCTTATGAATACCTAGAGGTACAAGACGAGACTGTCAGAATGAGAATATTTGCTCAAAGTCTTGGTGGTGAACCCAAAGCATGGTTCAAAAGCTTGGCTCCAAACAGTATCCATGATATCCCAGAACTACATCAAGTTTTAAGAAATAGGTGGGAAATTCGAAGAAACCCCATTCAAATCCTGTCAGAATATAACAATCTAAAACGGGAAAATGGGGAAAGTGTCCAAGCTTACTGTACTAGGTTCAACAGTGTATATAACTCCCTCCCACCTCATTTCAAACCTCCACTTGGTTTAGCTTTGGCCAAATTCCCTGAGGGTTTCGATCCAGACATGACATATCATCTGAGAGATAAGGATCCCACTACCTTAGAGGAAATGCAACAAATATCCATAAAAGCAGATGCTAACTTAGCAGAAAAGAGGGCTAGGACTAGATCAGAAAGGAAGGTCACCTATAGAGACGAGGTCTCCACTTCATCACCTTCCCTAGATCCTAGAATAGATGACCTAGTCAAATCCATGGCCAAAATGTGGGAAAAGATAAATGAAAAGGCTCCTGTTAGGGACAACCAGCCAAACCCTCCAATCAGAAACCGAAACCAAAACTTTAGGAGGGAGCAACCCCAAAACAGACCAAGGGAAAATGACCAACAGATTAGGCCACCATTTAATGAAAACTATGTGGAAGAGGATGATAGGGATACAGAACCTCTTGATGAAAGTCATCTAAACCTCATAGGATCTGATAGTGAGAGTGAGGTGTATCTCACAGAAGAAGAACAAGCCTTCTTTTCGCCTAATCAAGATGAGACCAACTATGAAGATCTTGACGATCCTGCCATAGATTTTCAGAATGCCATTATAGAAGCTCACAGGAAATATGACCTTAGAAGTAAAAGAAACCAAGATAATGTCAAGAAAGGTAACTCAGATACTGCTAAAGTCCCTAATACCATCCTCAAGAAAGCAGTAGGCAATGCCAAAATCAAGGTTGAGAAGACTGACCAAAGCCAAGCTAAAGTTACCCAAACTAGTCCTCTCTCAGATACTCCTGATACTTCTGCAAAGGTCACCAAAACAACTATGGCAAACAAAATCCCTAAACAAGGTCAACAAACTCAGAACATAGACAAGGTCTTAGCTGAAAAAGCTGAAACAAACATATCTAAACTTCAAGTGCCTTTTAGCTTTGAAGGCGAAATCGCTAAGATCAAAATCACCATGCCTCTTACTGAACTCATTGCCCAAAACTCTTATAAATCCCAAGTACTAAAAGTCTTAAATCTAGGGAATGATGCAAACACTGTTAATCTCACTGATGACACTCCTGAAGTATTGTTTGGTCCAAAGGTAGAGGGAAAATTCCAAGAGGGAGCTACTCTTCCTTTTTACATTAGCCTAAACATCCACGACCAAATCCTCCACAATGCCATGCTAGACTCCGGTGCCTCGCATAATCTTATGCCGAAGGTAGTAATGGAAAGATTAGGCTTGGAAATCACAAGACCATACAAAGACTTGTATTCATTTGATTCAAGCAGAGTCCAATGCCTGGGTTTGATCAAAGACCTTTGTTTTAGTCTGGCCCAAATACCCGCGAAACATCTAATCATGGATATAGTAGTAGCATACATTCCTCCCAAGTACGGGATGCTCCTATCCAGATCTTGGGGAGCCAAACTCCAAGGGAATATCCAACTGGACATGTCATATGCCACCATTCCTGTGTTTGGTCAGACCAGAATACTCTACCGTGAATCGCACATGAAATACATGATTAGCAGTCAAGATAGGCCAGATAACATTCCAATGTGTTCTTTGCGTTCCGACTTAAACTCTTTCATTATGCATATTGATGTAAACATGGAGGAAGAGTCATAAGAAATTGATATAGACTTAGATCCACCACATCAGTTGTCCCTAGTGCCTTATGATGAACTGGACACTCAAAACTACCATGATCATGAACAGCTGTGTCTTGAGGAAAGTAAGGTTCCCCTTTCCAAAGTAGGATTAGAGCAAGAAGCACAAACCCTCATGTATTATCAAGCAAATTGCTCTAGCTTTAGTCAAACACCAGCAGTAACTTGTGGAAATTTCTTCCGGGTAAAAGCTTTAGAAGACCTACACATCATAAACTTGTTTGGAACTCGGAAACCAGGGAGTTTAATTTTTCTACCATATCTCAAAGACTTACCATCAGGTGACCCTCCTACTACTAATGAAACCTTGACTATAGCCCCAACAACTCAAAATCTAGAAAGAACGCCTGATAAACTTCTTATGAGTAAGAATGATAGTTGTGGTCCCACCATACCTGAGCTACTGAAATTGGCTCATATTCTGTCTTTTCATGAAGAACTTAGAAAAGCTAAAATCAGAAACCTCATGCAGAATACCAATTTCTACAGGAAAAACAAGGGAACACATTGTGTCACTACCTTTTCCTCAAAGAACAACTTTAACAAAAGTAAACACAACAAACTGAAACAAACTGAAATGATCAATAATAAAACTGGTGGCCATAGAATCTGCTTTGATTTTAGAAATAACACTGCATCTCCATATAACAAAAATCATGTTTTTTCTACCCAAGATCATGATTCACCAATTAAAAATGCTTTTAATCATGTATTCTTGCAAGATGATGTTTCAGGTCATGATCATAAGATTCCTTTGCAAAGTAGACAAATTAAAGATTTTTTCCAGTTTGCGGGAGGTAGATCTGATTTCAAGTTCAAAATTGCAAAACCACCCAATATCAGAAATCTGTTCATGAAGGCCATGTTCCCAGTTTTAAATTTCTGTATTTTTGCATACCTTGATGATGTCATTATCTATTTCAAGAATGACCAAGAGTACATACACTACCTGAAGAAAGTATACAGTAGGGAAAGGAGTGGAAATCAGATATTCAGAGAGGTACAAAGGGAGGATACTGGGTTGTTTAGAGATTCTTGCATGAATCCCTATGTCATGTTAGAGAGAGAGAATTTCCCAAATTTTTCTTTTCAGGAGTTAAGTGGGCCAAGGGTGAGAGGAGATCCTTACGAGGATAAGATGCTGAAATTCCGTCATTTCCAAGATTTTTGAGGTTGAAACACTTTCAGTCATTGTACATACCATTGTTTGAAATATTGAAAAAGTAGAAAAGTCAAAAACAGTAAAAGATAGGAAAGTCAAAAACAGTAAAAAGCAGAAAAGAGGGCAAGTGAAGATAGAACAAAGGCCCCATGTTCTAAAAAATAGTCTTTCAGAAAGCGAGCAAGTCTAAATGCCGCTACCAGTACTTCAATGTCTTGTTCAGCTATCTAGCCTAATCATAGTTGAGCATGTTTAAATTTATTTGTTGATAAGTTAGTGAGTGTCAAGATAGTCAACATTGTGTAAGATTGACTTATCACAGAGCTTAGATTAGGGAGAGATTCTGGTTCCACATGCCTAAAACAGAACCAAAGAGAGAAGCGAGGGATGAAAAACACATTGTACATCTTAGCCCCGCTTGTCTAGTTTCCTTTTATTGCAGAATAACATTTGTGTGCAGCTTGTCTTTTATGCCGCAAATGCATGAAAAATCAGACTGCCTAATCCTGATTTGATCATTTTTGAATTTCATGTTTTAGATTAGAGAATAAAATCCTGTCAAACTGCTTAATCTTGACGGTCGATCTAGTTTTAGGTAGAGAAAGGAAGGAGTTCATCAGCTTAATCTGAACTCCCGGCAGATATAAGAGTAGAAATAGATAGGTTCATTTTGCAAAAAGAAAAATATACATTGTCAAAAGGCTGCTAGTTCAAATGCGCCAAAGAGAAGAAAAATGTTAGGAAAGATAGTGGGGTAGGTAGAAGTATCATTGATGTTAACCATGCTGTCACTTTTCAGAAATAACATCAAGAGAAGGGTAAATTTTGTGCCAATGGATAAGGCACTGGTCTTCATAAGCCAAAGATCTGAATTCTGGACACCTCCTGACGAGGAGCTGCCCTCCCCAAATGGAGCCACTGTTAGCCATCAGTATTTTTTACATGTTAGTGATGACTATATCCACAGCTGAGTTTTCTAGAAACTGATTTCCTTATGTCAATATGTCATCTAGAAAACCCTCCTAAATTTTTTTTTCGCCTTTCTACTTTTCAGTCCGCCCGTGTCGAAATCAAAACCTCATTATCACTATCCTATCTAGCTTCAGCCTTCTTGATCTGCCCATCATCTTTAAAAGGAAAATCCACATCTGTTTCAAAAGTCTCCCCTATGTTAGGAAGTGGCGCTTTAAGACATTTTACCCTTGGCAATCATCAAAAAGCCAAAAGGCCTCCATCTGCAACAGACCTACCATGACTGACCTCTTACTTTGCAAAATAATTTGACAAGCAGCCCTAAGTCGTGCCACTCACATCCCCTAGATCTCAGCACTGTATAAACCCCAATCTCAAGCTGACTATTAGGTTTTTCACAGTGTTCTATGGTTTCTACAAAGGCAGGAAATATAATTTCATCTCATGGAGTAAATGCTTGAATTTACAGTTAGAGGAACAGCTGCTTCTAAATGTAACTTGAGCCTGAGATATGTCTGCAAAACAGAAAGCTACTCATCCAGACTTTACAGTTCTTTCCCGCATGAAAATCACAGAAAGACACCACTGTCACAGCAAATTGGCAAATTGTCATGGCCCAGAACCTCCTTCATTTACAAGCAGAGGGTTAGGGCGCCTCCTTCATCCACAAGCAGAGGGCGCTGGCCAATATTGACTTGGAAGATTGCAAAAGTCCAGGTTTTCTTTGTATTGAACAGTGAAACAATATCTCCAGGTTTTATGAATTTGAGCGATGGTCATAACAGGAAAAGAGTTTGAAATATGCTAGCTCAAAGGTAAAATGAGTCTGGTCTGATAAAGGAAGTCATTTGAAGCTTTCAAATCATGTGAATTGTTGAACTTTAGAAAAGCATGTCATCAGCAAACATTCCAATCTTCAGCAACCTGCTTTCCACAAGATCAAATGGAATGGATGCTGACAAAAATACCATTACACAGGCAGAAAGAAAGTTCTTGGTTTTTCAAAAGGCACTGACCTCCATAGTCACAGAAACTATTTGTCAAAGTAATCTGTCATGAGATGACCAAAGCAAATGATGATATTTCAGTCACCCTTAGGACAGTGCAGGGAGACAGTGTTACTTTGGTTAGGGTTTTTTCTGAAACACAGTGATGCTTGCAAGAAGAGATGATAGTATTGATGTTTTTTAAGTAGTTTGCTTGCCATCACATTCAGAGAAAGGTTGTGTCAGACAGATTTGTCAAAAACCTTCAGATACCTTACCTGATGAAGAGCCTCCTCCATTTATGAGCAGATGGCCAAACCCATTGCAGGTTGTTGGAAACTGATTGATCTAAAATGGCAGTAGAAGGATACCAAGAAATTGAATAGAAGTCATTACACAGGTAAATGATAGTGTTTATGATACAAAGGTATTGGTTTTTATATTCAAATGAGATGTCTGTCAAACTGTACCTATAATGGAAGGGACAAAATATTGAATATATGCATGCATTGATACCAAAAGGAGCAGTTTCTTTAAAGGAAGTGGTTAAAACAGTACTCCACTATCACCTACCCAGAAGTTTAAAGGAGCTCTTTTTGAGTAAAACAGAGAAAATATGGTATGAAGAGATGCAAGCTAGAATATAGCACTTACAATCCAAAAGGAGTTTGTGTATCACCTGGAAGCGGAGATTGACACCACGAACAAAAAGAGCTTTTTCCAAAGCCTGCTCATCATATAGCCATCAGCAGATTAAGACAGGGTTTCCGGAAATGAGTTTTATTAGCTCTGGGCAGCACTCAAAACCCATGAAACACTATTGCAAAACCAATCCAAGGACATCTACAAGATTATGTCAACTCCAAGCTTAAAAAGAGGAGGCATTTCTGCAAAGCAGGGGGACAGTCAAGGCATTTTGCCACAGGTCATCATCCAATTTTGAAAACTTTGAAATACATGGAAAGAGAACCAGCAGACAGGGCTTTTTGAATTCTATCACCAAGAGGATATCCCCTTTTGATGTTATTATTCATTATGTTCAAAAAGTCATTCAGCATATGATTATTGTTTGGATAGTTTAAAAGGAAGCACAACCTTTTATTATTCAAAAGAACTTTGGCACGAATAATACACCTATAAGCAAGAAAATGTGTTGAAAGGATAAGTTTTTCTTAAATCAAAGGTCCAAGAAGATTGAGGCTGCTATTTCAAGATCTTCTGCAACCAGGGGTCCTACAAGTCAGTATACAAGTTCATCAAGCACAAGAATGATTTGGCCTATTTTCAGTCTCTGGAGAAAGATTTCAAAACATGTTGACAAAACTAGCCCTGTCCTTCAAAGAACAAAGCAGTTTGCAATTATGTCTCTTGACAGTGTTAGAGTAGGTTATGTAAAGAATAGCACCAGCATTACTATTACAAGAACAAACATGGTCGAAAGGTTATTGAAATAATAAATTCAATATTACTAAAGGAGGTTTTTCCCATGAAGCAATTCGGAACACCATGCTGTTTCGTTTTCTATAAAGAAAAATGGGAAAGAAATAACACTGTTCGAAAAGAGGCCTCGCTGTGTTAAAAGATCGCCCGAGTCCTTTTTGCATGACAAGAAAGGGATGAAAGAACCGTTGAAAATGTTTGAAATATCATAAGAGGGAAATTGGAGAGTGAAGGTGTCATTTTTAAAAGGGTTCAAACGAAGCTCCGCGCCTCCATAGCACCGAAAGCAAGCAAGACCCGGTCGACGCACCTGTCACTCTGCGCGACGCGCCTGGCGGAAGTTTTACAAAGGAGCCCCGTGTAAGCGCGACGCGCCTGTACAGTGGCGCGACGCGCCTGTACAGGCCGCCCGACCACCCGACAGGCCGACCCGACAGGAAGTTTCTTGAGCGACGTTCTAGCTTCAAAAGAGTGCCGCGCAAGTTTTAGAAGGTTTCGATGCTACTCCGGCCTTGCACAAAGATTGATCATCCAATTTAAAGGTATTCTCACACATTTTCCCCCTCAGATTCAAGAAATTGCTTTGAAAGTACCCTTGGATTGAAAGCTATGTGTACATGAGAAATACGCTGCTAAGATTGACTACCAAGAAACAGTGTACCAGAATTTTACAAACCTCCTCATTACGTAGCATGCAGAACTCTAAAAAATGTCACTATACCAGGAAAAATAGTGCTATTTGCTGTATAGTTTTTGAGGTGTAAAGATGAAATAAAAGGCAGACTGTGTCATTCAAAAAACACCTACAGAGATACTTGGTTTTGAGATTAAGGGCAGTTTGTTTCATCTTCAAAACAATCAAAGGCAGAAGTTTTCCTATAAAGAACTGTGTTTGATTAAAGGGGGTTTGATTGGTTACCAAATCTTGACTGCTATTCCAAAAAGAAGCCTCTAAAAGGCAGAGGAGAATTTGTTATAAAGAAACAGGGTTTACATGTTTAATAGAGTTGTTTTACATCCAAAGTAAGGGCTGTTCTAACATAACCAGAGGTGTTATTTTGAGATGGGGTCTTGCCTTTTTGCAAGATAGAAACTCTTTCAGGTCTTGGTGAAACCTTTTAAGGCTTTTTCCAAAAAACTCTGTTACCTTGTTCAGAAACACAGTGACTGTTTAACTGAGAGTTGATTGCCTATATGCAAATTGTGGACTATTGACACACTTATACAGGGCAAAGTTTTTATGATTGCAAAAGTTACCATGGAAAGGGGTAAGAGGTATTGAGTGGCATTTTAGAACTCACAAGAACAGGTTAATCAAAACAACTCTCACAGCAAACTCCTTCAAGCAATCTGCCCCTCTTCTTCACTATATTATTTCATACTGAGATTTTGTTGACAGAGTTTTTCCAAAGATGAACATGACACTTTCTGAAGGGCAGGTTTTGATGGGAATTTAATATTGGAGACAGAGGTTCAGATGTGGTGGTTGATCTTTTGAATTCACCAGTAAAGGATGTTTTTCCTAAATACTGTGCACTAATATTTCACCTAACCTAAGTCTCCTTTCTCTTCACTGTATGATTTCTTCTATAGAAATCTGTTAACATAGGTCTTTTCAAGGTGGAAGAACATTTCTGAAGAGCAGGGTTTTTATAATTAATATTTGTCTTGAAGACCAAATATTGGTGTGTTGATTAACAAATCCATAGGAAAGGTGATTTTTCAATACTGTGCACAGGGAATCTACACAGCAGTTTGTCTCATCTTTACACATGGTACCCTATTGAGGAATTTACCTGGCTGAGGTGCATCCAGAGGTGAAGGGCTGTTTTTAAGGAGTGCAGAGGTTGTTTATTAAAAGAAACATTGTTGCAATCTATCCTAACCACATTGTCCATTCTGTCCAAGCAGTATAGTGACCAGTTTCAATCCAGCAGAGCATTTTTACATACAGTGAAGGCAATTTGCCTCTTCCAAAGCTTGTTCAAGTCAGAATGCCTCCAAAGCAAGATCACAGGAGCGGTCCACATAAGAGATATGAGCCTATCTCCACAGAAGAAATCAATGCTCACCCATCTGTGCTTTTCAATTTCCATGAAGTAGGCTGTCTTGATTTCTTCCAAAAGATAGAAGAAGTCAAGAGTTTTTCGCCACTAACACATTTGTGCGCTTTGAGATTCAAGGACAAACACTTCCAATTGGCGGGTCTTGATTTCAAAATTTCCCCAAGGTATGTGTCCAAGGCTACCAAGATCCCGTATCATGGTGAAAAGTGGTTTAAACAAGCTCATCTTGATTTAGAGGATTATAAACCTTTCATCAAGCCCGAACATAGGGAAACTATCTCTGCTATTTTCCCTTTTTCCTATCTTCTTGACAGTTATGCTCCACTGATGAAAGCCATAATGAGATATTTCACTTGTGAAGGGAGGTTTAATCGAATTTATGCCTACCATGTTCGCTTGTTGATGCATTTTACCAGAAGCAGGCAACTAAACCTTCCTTACTTTTTGTCCAAGAGCATAGAGAAAATGGCAGCTACTATCCAAAAGAAGGCTCCGCCTCAGCAAATCCCTTCTCTCTTTCATCATTCCTTGATCAAGATTATCTTCTTACACCAGCTAGAGAAGAAAGGGGTTTCATGGGATTCATTCATCAGCCATTCAGATTTTGCCACTGTCCCTCCTATTCATGTGTCTCCTACTCAGCCTGTCCATCGCCCAGTGCCTTTGTCTAGTAGGCCTACACCTAGAAAACTCAGAATGACTACTGGGCAGCCAAGTCAGCAGGGAGAAGGAGAAGGCAGTGAACAACAACAAGAAGGAGAAGGCAATGAACAGCAGCAATTGGAGGTTGAGGAACAACAGCAGTTGGATATTGAGGGACAGCAGCAGATACAGGAAGAGGAACAACAGCAGACAACAGTTGAGGAGCAGCAAGTTGGGCAGACAATTGAAGCACCTTTTGAGCCAAAAACTGGACAAGATATTGAGGAAAAACAGCAAGCTGAAGCTGCCACCTTAACAGTGACCAAGACTGTTCCTAGCAAGAGGAAATTGCCCAAAAAGACACCTTCTAGCTTGCCAAGGAGGAAAAGCGCCAGATTGGCTTTCAAAGGCAAAAGCATAGTTGGAGAAAGTGCCAAGCATGGAGGTGAATTAGCTGTCATCCCTATCCCAAGCGATGACAGTGATAACGAGGCCCGCATCCTTGAAAACCTCCTCATTCACAAAGAGGGGCAAATTGAAGTGTTACAAGAAGACCTTCAAAGGGCGAGGAATTTCAACCACTTCTTGGAGGTTGAAAACAAACAAATGAAGTTTCATGCAGCTATTCATGAGGCAAGGGCAATCAAGTATAAGAAAGAGGCAGAAAAGGCGCAAGCAAGAATTGAAGAGCTCATTGATGAGTTTGATGATGAAGAGGAGGAAGACCAGCCTAGGCGGAAGAGGCCTAGGACCATCGGGCTTAGAAGAGCCTTGGAAAAGCAGAGAGCAGAAGAACAAGCTCATTTCGAAGCCTTTCCTCTCACTGCCCTCCTTGAGCAGGAAATTGAGGAAAACAAAGAAGCATGGCTTGAGAGAGCTAACCAGCATTTGGAAATGAATCTTGAGAGGGAAAACAGGGATCTTGAGCTGCAGAGGAAGAGGACACACCACTTCCAAAAGCTAAATCAGTTTTCCCGGCGCAAACTAAAGGCAGCCCAAGAGAAGCTGAAGAAGGTGAAGGGGAAGCGCCTAGCACGGAAGGAAGGGAAAAGCATATCATCCCTTGATATTTTAGCCTCAGTTTCAGAGCATGTTGCTATGGACCCTTGAGGGTCATGCATGCCAATTTTGGGCCTTTTTCGACAACTTTTTGTTTTTTGGCATTTTTTGGGTTTTTGGCCAAAAACTCATAATTTCGCCATTTCAGTTTGATGAGTTGTCAAGGGAGGAGAATGATACCGATGGATGCCATAATTCCATGAGCAGGTCTCCAGCGATTTTCAGGGCATTTGAAGATCATTCGCCCCCTCAAATTGGCGAAAAACACCCTCATTTTGCACATTCTGCCCGCCATATCAGCAGTGTGCTATTTTCTGGGTTTTTTCACACAGGTACAGTTTTGGATGACTTCCGGACCTCGGATTGAGTTGGTTCCAGTTGCTCCGGAAATTAGACACAGAGAGCTTTCCAGAAAGCCCTCATGAGCCCCATTTCGACATCGGGAAGGCTGCCATTTGCATCCAGCAAGTCAGGGGACCTTTTTCAGGCATAAATATGAAGTATTTTTGTAATTTTTGAACTCCAAAAATTTGCTTTTCCCAAATGTGCGTTAAGCTATTTTTATCATTGGGAAATCATGTAAAGTCAATATAATTTCCGTTTTTAGCAGTTTTTTAGATATTTTATGGGATATTTTGTGCCTTGGGCTTTGCAAAGCCTCAAAGACAAGTTTAGATATTTTGACTTGGCCAATGGGATAGCTAGTTGCTCCATGAGGTTTTCCTCCCTCAAGCCTATTTATTCCATGGTTCTTATTGTAAATCGGAGGCTGAAATTGAGAGAAAAATTAATACATTGGTCATATGAGCTTTGAAGAATACACTTGAGTTATGATTTTTGGACTGCCTCTTGGATGCTTTTGAGGAATGATGAAGGATTGTTGATGGATTCCTTGACATGGTAGAATGGTATAGTGTTTCTTGATATGTTTTTGTCTTCTAGTTTTCATTCATAATACATATTTCTTGCTTCTATAGATCAGTAGAGATTGATTTTGAGATATGCCCATGGAGGCACCTCAAAATCCCTGAATCTTCATAGCTTGATGTTTTCTTCTTCCTTAGTTATGCTAAAGAATTCTTAGTTGCTCTTTAGTAACTTAAGGTATTGTTGCTAAGTTTTATCCATAAGTTCTATGTATGTTGAGTAGGATGTATGGTTTTCCCTACCTACCTACAAGCTGCCCATAGTTCTGTCCATAAAACTTTCTCTTTGACTGATTTGTTGATCATCTTGTTGAACCAAGGAGGCCTAGTCCCGATCTAGCCCTTTGCCTAAAACTATGAAAACTTGTTTGTCCAAGTGCCCAATGACTTAGAGACTATGTTTAGGCATTCCGGCATAGTTTATGAGTTGTTAGTTTGTCTTATGTGTTTTCCCCAAAGTCTGATAGCCATTTCCCGAAGTTAGAGGGTCTTATACCTCTATGTATGGCTGGAATGTTTGATTTCTGTGTATTAATTAGCTCATAGTTGCATTTAGCATGATTAATGGCTTGCTATAACATTTTTATGTCTGCTATAAACTAGTTACACTTGAAATCCCTTGTCTTTCACCAACTTGTTGTCCACTTAATCCATTTTTCCCAAAGATCCCTTCTACCGTGAATCAAATCGGCCCTACAGCAGCTTTACATCATCACCTCATAGCTTCCTTGACCTGTTTGACCCTATAGCCCAATTTATCTACATCTTGTTATCCAGTTTATGTATTTGATCAGTTTTATCCCTCACAAACTTAAAAACTAAAAAAAACCAAAAACACACTTCATAACTAGCCTAATATCGGAACACCGCAAGTAAACACACCGACATCTTTTACACATATAAGGAGAACTTGATGCAGGGATCATCCCTACAACGTAGTATGGTAAGGGTCTTCTTGCCCACATTTGATGGGACACCTAAGTGTACAGCCAAGGCTTGGGTGGAGAAGCTGGACACATACTTCTAGCTCAACAAGGTTTCTGAAATAGAAGTCATCAAGATAGCTGCACTACACCTAGAAGGGGAAGCTCAAGAATGGTGGTTTCATGGACTGACCACACTTAGGCATCATCACATCACTTCATACTCAGCTTTCACCAAGAAGCTAGTGGAGAGATTTGACCCAAGAGATCCGGAAGCCCATTTTGTCAAGTTAACCAAGCTCAAACAGGAGGGAGATATTGTGGATTATATTGCTGAATATTTGCAGCTTTTAGTGATGGTATCCAACCTCAGTATGAGCAGGAAGGTATGCATGTTTATTAATGGGGTGGCTGAACCATTGCAGGGGTTGGTCAAATCCACTAAACCAACCACACTCCTTGAAGCTATGGAGAAAGCTAGAGACTTACAACACATCTTGCCCAGGGCAAGAACATTATTGCAGTAGGAGACCTACTCAAGACCAAAGAAGACAATCCTTGTTCATGATTTGGAGTGAGAATGTGTTGTAGGAAGGACACATTATGTCAAGACCTTCTCCAAGAAGGATGCCAGTGCTGTACCATCCATAGAAGGCTTTGCTCCAAGAGGGGGAGCTATTGCAGCGTTAAGTGGGGTCCCAAAATATCTGACTTTGAGGGTAAGAGGTACTATTATGGGGAAAAGAGTCTTTGTGTTGATAGATAGTGGGGCCAGTCATAATTTTATTGATGCAAAACTGGTACAAAGGAGAGGGATCCACATGGAGGAGTTTGAGGGATTCTCAGTTTTGGTCCCAGGAGCTATGACTGTGCAGTGTGCCAAGTATGTTCCGACACTAACCATTACCATGGGGACCTACACCTTGACAAATCACTTCTTTGTGGTAGATATTCAGACACCAATGTCATATTGGGAGTCCAGTGGTTGATAAATATTGGGGGAGTTACCACTAATTGGAGAAATTTGGAGATGGAATGGATAGAAGGGAAGGATGGTCAGTATCAAAAGATCAAGGGTATAAACACATACGCCCCTCAGGTTGTTTCAACAAATAGGATGGATGCAGATCTGCATAGAGGGGATGTTGAATGGGAAGTGGAGCTGCATATATCGGAAGTAAGGGGAAAGGATTCACTAGTGCATCCAGATGTTCAGTCTCTTTTGGATCGGTATTCTACAGTATTTAGAGATATCCCACCAGGGAGACCTCCTGACCGAGGGTTTGAACACACTATTGAGTTGGAACAAGGAATCCAAGAAGTAATCACTACTCCTTATAGGCACCCCAAGGCTTATAGGGATGATATTCAGAGGGCCATCCAAGAGCTACTAGCTCTAGGACACATCCGGCCTAGTACTAGTCCTTTTGCTTCTTCAGTGGTCTTGGTAAAGAAGAAGGATGGCACATTGAGGATGTGCATTGATTATAGAGCCTTGAACAAGAAGACCATGAAGAAAAGGTACCCTATACCCAGGATCGATGAACTCATGGATGAGTTGAGGGGTTCTAAATACTTCTCCAAGATTTATTTGAGATCCGGGTATCATCAAATCAAGGTGAGGGAGCAAGATATCCCCAAGACAATGTTCAGATGTCACTATGGGAATTTTGAGTTTCTGGTGATGCCCTTTAGACTGACCAATGCCCCAGCAGCTTTCCAATCTTGCATGAACCACATTTTCCATGGTCATTTGAGGAAGTTTGTGTTGGTCTTCTTTGATGATATTCTTATCTACAGCCGCACTTGGGAGGAGCACCTACAGCATATTGAGTCAGTTTTACATATCCTCAAGGAGCATCAATTCTATGCCAAGCTCTCCAAATGTGAATTTGGCCTCACAAAGATGTTGTATTTGGGGCACATCATAGGAGTGGATTGAGTGAGGGTACATGAAGAAAAGATCCAGGCTATCATAGATTGGCCTGAGTCCAGGAATGTCACAAAACTCAGGGGGTTTGTGGGCATATGCACTTATTACCGGAAGTTTGTGAAATGATTTTCATAGCTAGCAGCACCACTCATAGACTTGACAAAGAAGGGAGCTTTCCATTGGACACCTACAGCGCAGAGGGATTTTGATAAGCTCAAAGAGGTAATGAGTATTTGTCCTGTTTTAGTTTTGCCTGATTTTTCTCAACCTTTTGTTCTAGAATGTGATACATTAGGTGAAGGGATTGGATTAGTCTTAAAGCAAGGTGGGCATCCTATAGCCTTTGAGAGCAGGAAGATGCTTCCTCATGAGAGGTTATACCCCATCTATGATAAAGAGATGTTGGCTATCATGCATGCATTAGCCAAATTATGGCAATACTTGGTGGGGAATAAGTTCAAAGTGAAGACTGACCATAACAGTCTTAGATTCTTCCTTGAACAGAAACAACTCCAGGAGAGACAACAGAAGTGGGTGAGAAAAATCCAAGCATATGATTTTGACATAGAATATGTCAAGGGGAAGAGCAATGTAGTAGTTGATTCTCTATCCAGGAGGCCTACAATGCTGTATTTGAGGGGCATGGATGCAGTTTGGAAGGCTAAAATTTTGGTTGAGTATTCCAAAGATGATTTTGCATGTGAGATACTTGATGGGGTGGTATCGGATGAGAGGTATAGGGTGATGGATGAGATCATCTATTACCAGGACCAGATCTTCTTAGCTAAGAATTCCAAGCTTAAGGAGAATATCCTAATAGCATCACATGATTCCCCACTTGCCAGGCATCAAGGTTTCACAAAGACTTATAGGGCCATAAGGGAGAGATTCTCATGGAAGGGTCTCAAGGAGGATGTGCTCCAACATGTTAGAGGGTGCACCATTTTTCAACAGAACAAGGGAGAACACACCCACCCTATTGGGTTATTTTAGCCACTACCTATTTCAGATGGGAAGTGGGAAAGCATCTCTATGGACTTCATCACCGGCCTACCGATAGTACAGGGTAAGGATTGTATATTTGTAGTTGTTGATAGACTAACAAAGTACTCTCATTTCTTTGCCATTTATACACATTATACTTCTTCACAGGTAGCTGAGATATTCTTCAGATATGTATTCAGACTCCATGGTTTCCCAAGGACCATAGTGAGTGATCAGGCCAATCACTTCATGGGTGGCTTTTGGCAAGAACTTTTCCAGTTAGTGGGGACTGATTTGACTCCAAGCACTAGCTATCACCCCCAAACCGATGGACATATCGAGATAGTGAACAAGTGGCTGGAGGCTACTTGAGGAACTATGTAGCAGGGCAGCAGAGAGCTTGGCTACATTGGCTCCACTTAGGAGAGTATTGTTACAACACTACTCACCATATTTCTATTGGCATGACTCCATTCTGGGCCTTATATGGGTATGAGGCACCCTCACTTATTGATGTCATGTTTGGGGCAAGTAAAGCTCCAAGGGAAAAGGAATGGATTCAGGAGAATCAGGACATACTCACGGCACTCAAGGACAACATTGCTACTGCCCAGAAATAGCAGAAGATGTATGCAGACCGTGGTCGGTTAGAGAGACAATTTGAGGTGGGAGATCTTGTTTATCTGCTTCTTCAGCCTTATAGACAGTCCACACTCAAGGATAAGGGATCTGAAAAGATCAAACCACATTTCTATGGGCCATACAGGGTGATCAAGTGTGTCGGTAAGGTATCATATGAGGTGGAGCTTCCTATGGGAAGCAAGATCCACAATATCTTCAATGTCTCTTTCCTCAAGAAGGCCATTGGATTGAATGTAGTTGCCAACATGGATCTCCCCCCGATTGATGATGAGGGCCACCTAATTTTGCAGCCAGAAGCAATCTTAGACACAAGAGGGAGGCAGCTAAGGAACAGAGTCATCAAGGAATATCTGATTCGATGGAGGAATCTACCATATGAGGATGCCACTTGGGAAGGAGAGAAGATCTTGCAGCATCCTTCTTTACTGTTTCTTGTGGGAAATAAAATTTTGAGTGTGGAGGACTATAATATTCCCAATTAGCCACTGCTAATTGGAATATTATAATTGCTCCATTTTTGCAGTAGAAGAGTAGAAAGACAATAAAAAAAATCCCAGTGTGAAAAGGGATCAGGTTAGTAGGGAAAATAAAGCCACTTTGGTGTGAAAGAGGGACAATTAAAGTGAACTAGATCCATTTGACCAAGTCAACAACACTGCTACAAGAGGGAAACCAACAAGGACAACATGGTTTTGAAAGGGGAATATTTTCTAGGAAGTCACCTCTTCAATGAGTGGGGTCCAGGGTGAGGAGGCTCAACAAGGATAAGAAGGAGAAGATAGCAGCAAGGAAGGCATTCAAAATTCATCTATGTTTGGTCTTCTTGACTACTCGCAAGCTTCATCTATTTAGCTGTAGTTGTAGCACTGTTTAGTGCAAAGGATTCTCATGTGGGAATTCACCTTCACCTTTGGTTTAGCTTGTTTAAGAGATCAAAAGGGAAGGTCCTGAGCTCATTTTCCATCATATAACTTGAGGTTATCCAGCCATCCACACCTAAAACATAGTCACTTCCACTAACTACGTCTTTTCTGCAGTTGCAACAGTAGCATGGGTAAACCCCTTGATTTTGTGATTGTATTGGAGGAGGAGGTGCCTATTTCCCTCCGGGAAGTATATTGAGGAGGGACTTTGGCCATTTTATGTATTGTGCAACTATTTTATATAATATTCAGTCTTATGTAATATAGAGTTGCAGTGGACTGCGTTATTTTCTGCAGTACTGCATTTTATATTGATATTTTGTCGGAAACCCCTGCTGGGGTGATCTAACGTCCATGTAAAGGAGGTCAAACCTCCCATTTATGATTCTATGATTAATGAAACATCTAGATATATATTTTAATATATTTTTATGTAGAAACCCTAATGAAAATCACGTTGTTTCAGTCTTCAAAAATTCTATTGTGTGAAGTCATGGGGTTGGCATGCTTTTGAGTACATTTGAGATGGGGAGATCTGTTTAGTGTAGCTAGAATGATTTTTTTCTGATTCCATTTCATATTTAAGCTACATAAAACATATATAATAGGATCCAAGTCCCGTTTTTCATTTCTATTGCATGGTTTTCCTTATACAGTGTCCTCATTGAACATATTGCAGAAATTCCTGGAAAAGGAATATTACACTACCCCTTTCAATAACTTACGTCCTTGTTACCTTGCATATTTGTAATTATAGATGTATTAAAATTCCATAGTTAAAAAATATAAAACATCACGTGCTACAGCAGGAGCCACCCAAATTAACATCCTAACAGGTAGGTGAGGGAAGAGAGATCCTTTGGGACCTACCAAAGTCCAACTTAATGCAGTAGGGAAATCTCTCAAGGAAGAACTGCTATTGTAGGAAGAAGAAATTCTATTGGAAAAGGAACTGGAAATTATGAATGTTCTAATAAGGTTCAAGAACCTGAACATTTAGGTGAATTCAAATATAGGAAAATAAGGATGGGAGACGAAGAAGTAAATGAACCCAAACAAAAGGAATATTTCACCTTTAAATTCCCTATCCAAGATCACGATGCATTATTTCAAATGAAAAATATTCCCCTCTTGGTGCTTCCAAATTTTCATGGCCTTGAAAAAGAAGTTTTGGATACCTTCTTATTTGAGTTTGATGTCCTTTTTCGTTGCTATGAATATTCCACATATGCACAAAAATTGAAATTATTTCCTACTACCTTAAAGGATGCATCTCTCCGTTGGTTTATGGGACTTGGAGGAAACTCCATTTGGACTTGGGATGAAATGACGAATAAATTTTTAAAGAAATATTATGACTATTTGTTATCATGAGAAAATCATACACTCTTCAGTATGCACTAGAAGGAAACTCAGATTTAGCGATGAACACATACAAAGGTTCCATTTTCAACTGAAAGTACCATGAAGACTATGGTAGTGTATTTGGCACAAGGGCATACGGAATACACTTCTTTAGCAAGTTGGTTGTTACCTGCACAAGGTCACAAAGAAAAATTATTGCTTATTGTTAGTGGAACAGATTCTACACATTGTAAACTAAGTTTGAGGGAAAACTAAGCATACAACACTAAGAACAAATCAAAACACAAGATAGAAAATACAAAATCTCGATGGAGAAAACAACCTAATAACGCAAGTGGAGAGTTCTCCCTTTATTAGGTGCTGGTGGTAAAAAATATGCAATGCTAAAAACTTGAAGAGGGTCCTTTGAGCTATGGAGCTCAAATACCCAAAACAAGGAGGTCTCCCTCCCTCGAGTTGCTGCAAGCGTCTCTTTCCTCTCTCAAAGGATGGTAGATCAAGATCAAGTGGTGAAACTCTCTCTCTTAGACTGTGATGTTGTTTGGAAAACATATGAGTCCTTCCAATCCCTCTACTGCTGGACTATGCAAGATGGTTTTCTATGAAGCAATTTGGCCAGCATAACAATGTCTCTCCAATTTGTCTTCCAAAGGATGGGTTATATAGACATTTTTTGAATTCTCCCTCCTTCTCTTGGTCCAAGATAGATGGTGACACAAGAGCAGAGGGGTGATAACTTTGTGTGTTTCATTTAAGCCTCAAGGTAGCTCAAAGATGAATGCACTTGGTAGTACTGAGTAATATTCCTAACCAAGTGTGCTAAGTGGTCACAGATGGTGACATTTTTACATCTATAGGACCGTGTGACTATCGAAGGAATAAATACACCGTGAGAAAAAGTGCTTTGTTTCTTTTGCATTATCCATAAATTTCTACTTGAATCTTTATCTGTACCTTCTGCTTGACATTTTTAATGCCTTTTTCCTGTACGATTTTCTGGTGTTAACAGTTGCCCCCTAATGTATGAGGTCTAGGAAGAACTGTTTAGCCGAAATACATTACTCTTTCTTTTCTGTGTGATCCTTTTGAGAGAGAGAGAGAGAGGGTAACTTTATTTGAAACTAATTTGGGAGACCCCTCGTCTTAAGTAAAAAAGAGACCATGATTTGTAGGAAACCTACAATAGATAGAATGAATAAAACATTTCTATTAGGCGGGCATGTCCCATGCTCGTGATTTTTGACTAGTTAAGATAATATGACATATAGTGATGTTGTTTGTGTCACTTTTTGGTAGCGACCTTCTGTTGGTTGATGATGACGGTTGCTGATGCCATCGAGGGTGTTTTTATTTTAAATAAGGTTGAATATGGTGACCACATGCATAATCTTGGTATGGCATGCTTTAGAAAAAGTGCTCATTGTATGCATGGGTATTTGATTATTGGGGACCTTCCCGTGTAAGCATTGATAAAATATATGCTTATTAGGTCACGGGTCTTCGATGAAGTCTGACAGAGTGCAATGATTATGAAGTGCAATACCATATTGGAGATGAAAGCTTATGTTGAAGTTGAATGTCAAGAGGATCGATGACCTCAATGGGCAATGATGATTTCCATAGTGCCATATGAGGATGCCCCTATTGATGTGAGGAGTCATCCAAGGTACTACCTCCTTCTTGGAAAATGGTTATTGAAGTTGAAAAGAAGGAAGCATTAACCGATCGAAATGAGTACTGATGCAGGGGACTAGGGTTCTTGATGTAGTAGGGATTTAAGTGATGGGTTAACTAGGCATGATGAAAAGAAATGGCTATAACTGATGATGGTATTTAAGTGGCCCGAGGTCAGAGCCATAAATATGAGTGGTGGTAGTAATAACAATTTATGATGAGGAAATCCTTGCAGTTGGTAGGACATCTAGGGTAGGTGTATGGTTGCTATGATTGTTATGATTGGGTGTGGTAAAGAATGTGCAGCTCTAACCAAGGGTGTTTAAGGACTGCTGCTAGGTGAGAAATGTAAATGGATCAGTAGGAGTTCTCTCCTTAAAAAAACTTTGTACACTTGCAAAAAGAATATAAAAGTGGTTTGGATGTACAAGCACGAAGACGGGTGCCTTATAAACATGGATAATCCTTCACTATGGTGTGAGGAGTGTGTTTTTCTAAGGGTGGGGGCCCCATTGGTTGGTCTCGGTGCCGGGTTGATGAGGTGGATGAAAATGTTGCAGATGGGCTATGCTGATGGGGGTGTGATAGGCCAAATGTGAAACCCGGTGGTGCATTTTTGTTGATCTGCTTGTGGAGAATGGTGGCCTAGGAAAGGGGTTTTAACATGTAATGGGTAAAAATTGACTTGATTTTTGATGATGGATGGACGAACATGAAGTGGTTCTCGGGCCTGGGGTTTTATGGCCATGGCTCCAAAATTTTGGTGTATGGTCTACATGAGTGATGAATGCCATGGAGGGTAAGGCTCTACTGACTTGCAAGGGTGTTTATCATGTACAAGGTGGGGTGATGATAAACATGGTCGGGTAAATGAAACCTATGGTTTTATTTTCTAAAGAAATGATGTCAGGATATGAAAAGCATTCTATGGAAGCCTATCATGATGAGGGTAAAATGATACCTGCTCTTGTACCTTTATTGTTTGGGGCGTATAGTGATTTGGCATGCCTGCAATACCTACAGCCAATACCCCAAATACAAACATCTTTTTCATACAAATATATTTGAAATAACTTGAATTTAAAGAAATAAGAGAGTACATAATTGAATTATGTTGTGGAGGCTTTCGCCTCATGGGTGGAATTCTTGGTCTTGGATGGTATGGCTCCTTTTGGGAGTCTTGAATCAACACTGATCTAGCCGCTCATAACCTTGACAAATATTGACAATTCATGGTATGGTGAAATTGAGAGCATATGTGGTAGTAGTCATGCATGATCTTCTCTTGGTTAGAGAGATGAATATGTGGTATGGTTGTGACCATGAGAAGACTGTCGGTGAAATTATTGAGTTTTTGACATTGATTGACCATGTGGTTGTTCTTATCACATAAAGCACATGACATTTTTGGTTGGTTTCATGTCTTACTAAGGCGATTGAGCACCTTTTCTCTTCTAGGGGTTGGGTGACAATGGGGGGAATGCCTCATTTCTCATGACTGCCTAGGTTCGAAACTGATTACATCAAAATTTTTGGTGATGAATGAGAGCATGATGTCTAACATAGGTCGAAATAGTGGGATGTAAGGAAAATTCCAAGCATGTGGTTGTCTTGGAAAATAAGACAAGACTGTTGCTCTTTTCTTTTCCAGTTCCTTTGGGCCACCGGAGTGATTAGGTACCATTTGAGAAATAGTACCAAATATGGGCACTGAGTGATCATGTGATCACGTTCATCACACAATACACAGGCTTAGATTTGGCGTTGAGGTTGGTTGGGGGTGGGAATCTGCCCCCTTAGCGACTGTTTCTCTTCGGATATAAAGAGGATGGACCTAGTTTCCGCATTCTCTTGGGTTATCAAAATTTTCACTAACTCTGAGTTTAATCTGTCCTCTTCGAAAATATGGGTTATGGCCTAGCGTAGATAATCTAATGCCAAATGGAAACGGGAGATGTAGCGATAACGATGAATCAAGTGGTTATCTAGACACACCCAACAATAATATTGAACTGCTCGTACACCATCGTAGTACACCGAGTTGATCAGGTACCATATTTGAAAAAATATAACGTTGCATAGTCAGCAATGAAGTGATGCTGTTCATCGTAGAGTGCGCAGATCTGGACTAAAAATTGAGGATGGTTATGGGGGATAGGTGGTCATTCAGATGGCTGTCTCTCTTATGACATATACAATATGGTCCTCGTTGGTGAGCCTTGGTATTGCACCAAGAATGCTGAAACTCCCAGAGGCTACCCTACTTTACTTTATCAACTTGGGTTTCGTACAAACTTGGAGGTGACAGTGCTATATACACAGTAGATGCATTCTTGTAATATTCCTAAATTAGCCTGCAGCTAATTGGAATATTAATTTATTTTCTTGTCACTTAGATAGGTGAATAAGTGGGTAGGGAGACCCATAAATATCTTTATGAAGAATAAAACCACTTCTCATGTGAAAGTGGATAATATTTCCAGATTAATAAAGCACCCTAAGGCGTGAACAAGGGCTAGAACATGTCAACTGGGTCAAATTTGACCAAATCAACACCGCTGTCATGGAGGAGTGGACATTAATGGAGGGACAACCAAATTTTAGATGGAGACACATTGTATGGAAGTAGTGTCATTAATGGATGGGGCTTAGGGTTTGGAAGCTCATATCTTATAAAAGGAAGAGGATGGTAGCCATATTCATTATATTGATATATTTTATGTTTTGATATATGGTCTGTTTAGACATATAGCTTTCTTTAGCTGTTTAGCTAAGATTGCAGTGCTATTTAGCACAGGTTGTTCCTAATCAGGAATCCCACCTCTTCCATTGAGAAGCTCTTGGAGGAGTTTGCACTATACTTCCACATTCAGGCATTTGGCCAAGTTTCAGTCTCATGTACAGTGTAGTTCTGTTTAGAGTTGGGTTGTGTTGCCGGGGTGTAGCAGTGGAGGAGAGAGATCTCCAATTTCTGAGCTAGTTTTCCATAGGAGGGATCATCCTTTCATTCGGGAGCTTGTGAGGAAGTCATCAGGGCTTCATTACATATTTTGTAACCAGGCCAAGTAGCAATCATCAGCTACAGTGCATTTTTCCTCAAGGACTACGTTATTTTGGAGAGCAGCTGCAGCAGTGGGTTTATTGCCCAGTTTGGAGTGTTTGGGTTTCCTGTGTGGGGATCATCCCTTAATTTAGGAGATCTGTTGGAGGAGGATCAACCATCTTGTATATTAGATTAGCCATCTCCCATCACTGATTCAGCTGCAGAGATTATTCATCCCTAGGGCCAAATCTGCTATATATTTTATAGTGTGTATTTCTGGAAACCTTTCCTGGGTTGTCCTGGAAATATGTTTTGGAGCACAGATATCTAGCCTTATAATTTTGGAGCATTATATCAGCAGTAAAATATTTTTATATCTTTTAGCTACTATTCTCTCATAGACATCATAGTTTCATGCATTCTTGTATTTCATGTGTTAACAACATTTCAGATCTAGGTGTATGATTTCATGAGATACTTGTTCGCCCAACTTGAATGATATTTTCCTCAAGACATTGTACCTATTTTGCTTTTATATTCATAATGGAATGGATATACTATTGTATCATGCTTTTATCTATTTATATTTCTGCATATTTCCAGTTTTATGCACTCTATTCCTGCTTTCCCCATTTGGGAATATTACAATGGTATAAGAGCATAATCTTGGCTCAACCTGTGTACTTCAGCCATTATGTCATATAAGGAGGCTTCTCATAGGAAGGAGAGAATCTGCAGAAGAGATGAAGGAAAAAATTCATTTTCAGGCGGGAAGGATTTCTCAAAACTTCTTCTTCAAACTATGCAGTGCATTAGCAGAGACATCAAAGAGATGAGAATGGGGAGATGTAGAAATTATCCAAGAGGGCTTTTACATGAAGAAAGCTCCAGATTTTCACATTATGGGTGTGAGAATTTAGCTACACCATCAGATCTACAATGTGGTACCATGCCTAGGGTCATAGCATAGAGATGGAGGAAGGAGATGTACCAAAGGAGGAGACTCTTGGTGACTATCTTCAAGAGTATGAATCTCAAACTCAGAGATTTAGAGATCATCTAAAATTCCAAGGGTTTTTCAAGATCAAGGAGGATAAAAGAGGTAGCAACCATGGTAGAAGCACAAGGTGCAAGCAGCATGATGTGAGTAGATTCTTTCTATCTACTTTTGATGGATCACCTAAATGTTCAAATAGGGCTTGGGTGGAGGAGCTAGACACCTATTTGCAACAACACCAAGTTTCAGAAGGTGAAACCATTAGAGTGGTAGCACTGCACCTTGAAGGTAAGGCATATTCCTGGTGGTTTTATGAATCTTCTTCATTAAAAGATGCAAATATATCTACTTATGCAAGTTTCACTAGGAGGTTCATAAAAAGATTTAATGAAACACATTATGAAACTTCCTTGGTTGAGGTAGCCAAGCATAAAAAAACAAAACCTTTGCATGAGTTGGAAGGATCTATAAATTCAACTCCATTTCAGAAAAATATTGAGGGGGTTAAAAACTTGCAGAATAATTTGGTAGAGGCAAGATCCCCACTTTAGAAAGAACTCTCTTCTCAAAGGGAAGACATGGAGATCTCTTTTTCAAAAGAGGAACTAAACAAAGAACCTCTTAATGATGATGAGAAAACCTCCATTCATGATGAAGGGGAAGAGAAGGTAAGAGGTAACAGATATGTCACAACAGGAGCAGATCTAGTACCTCATGAAGAGGAAGATGGAGCATTTTCTCCAAAGGAAGGAATTCTTGCACCCTTGCAAGGAGTTCCAAAGAATCTCACATGTGGAGATCAGGGCGCAATCCATGAGCAGCATGTGCCATCATTGACAGATTGTGAGGTCTTGAAGATAGAAGAAGATAAGGAGGAGGACCAGCATCATATGATTAGGAGCACACACCCCTCTTTATTTCAAAAGGTTGATGCACAGAAGAGGCAGGATGATTTGCAAAATGAGGACAGGGGAAAATTAGTCCACTCACATACACAACCTACTCTAGGCCTTGATGTTTCATTGCATGGAGGAATTCCACCAAGGAGACCCCCTGATTGGAAGATGAATAAAGAGTTCTCTCAACATGGTGAAACATTGATACATTTGGCTAAGGAAGGAGCCTTGGGAGGAGCTAGTGCAGCGCAAAGAAACTTTGATGGGATCAAAGGAGGGGTGAGCAATTTTATGATATGGACATTGCTATCTCCCACTCAGTTATTTGAACTCAAAGATGATGATTCAGAAATATATGATGACATGGGCATGGTGTCAAAGGGCTACTCCATAGCCTTGGAGCAACAAATGATACTTCCATACATGAGGAAGATTTATGAATATGACAAGAGGTTATTGACACTCTTGTATGCATTGGCCAAACTATGGAATTTTTGAATGGGAAATGCCTTTCAAGAGGAGGTTGACCTCCATGTACTTCAATCTTGTCTTGGGAAAGATCAACTGTAAAGGAGGTAGCAAAAGTGGGGTAGCAGTACTCCAACATATGGCTTTGGAATTGGGCACGTCAAAGAGGAGAGCTATGATGAGACAAGTGCTTCATTTCAGATTTCTACAATGCTGTCATTGCTGGGAAGGATGGATCCATATTGGGAGTCCCAACAATTGGTGGAGTATTCCAAGAACCTCTTCACATGTAAGGTTCTTTATGGGCAAGTAATGGATGGGAGGTATAGAGTGGTTGATGGAGTCATTTATTTCTATGATCAGCTCTACTTGACTAGAGACTCCAAGCTCAAGAAGGAGATTCTACATGCAACATATGAGGCACTCTCTTCAGGACATGTAGACTTCATTGAGTCTTATCACACCATCATGGAAGGATTCTATTGGGAGGATATCAAAGAGGATGTGCACCAACATATCAAGAGATATGTATCTTGTTTTATGTATGAGGAGAAAAGAAACCCCCTTGCAAGGTTGTTACAATCATTTCCCCTTTTGATGGAGAAATGGGAAGGTTCCTCTATGGACCTCTTCATCAACTTGTCTACAATATATGGTAAAGATTGTGTTTTGATGCTTATTTATCAACTAACAATGTATGTGCATTCCTTTACCATGCATTTGTAGCACCTTGATCCATAAGAGAGAAAACCTCTCTTTGGATTTCATGGTCCTTTTGGGACTATATTCAGTGATGAGAATGACCACTTCATGGAGGACCTTGGGAAAAACATGTTTTTTCTGGCTCCTATTCAGTTAACACCTAATGTCCTTCACTATTTTCAAGCTTTTGAGAAGCTTATGGCAGCAAGCAAGTGGTTGGATGGCCACTTATCATATGATGTTTTGAAACAGATAGAGGCAACACAATGTTGGTCTCACTTGAGGGGCTATTGTCACCATTCAGTGTGTCATGTGGCACTTAGTCCACATTTATTTTGGAGTCCATATGGTGATGACATCCTATTCACTATATGTGGGATGGATTGAGAAAGAGAGGTTACTAGAACCAAAGAGTGGGATCATGAGATTCCAAGTATCTTTTTTCTTCATGAGGACTATGTTATTGTAGCCCAATATCAGCAACTCCAAATTTATCATAAATGGAGAGAGATATAGCTTAATTTGAACAATTTTATCTCTCATTTTTAGCCATGCAGCACCTATACATTGTAGAAGCAGGGGATTGGTGATTATTTCTATGAGCTACAAAGTATGGCTCATTTTGTTTGGATGATAGCATGGATATTGGAGTTTCTCATTGGGATTGAGGCACCCAATATTTACCATCTCTCATGCCTTGAAATTCCAATGGAAAACGTATAAATCTTTCCATATATCTCCCACTTTTTCATGATGAGAGCTATTTGGTTTATTCACCAAAGGAAAATTTGCATTCTTGGGAGGAGACATATCCATTGGAGATTTTGCAGTACCCTTACAGTTGCTTGAGGACAAACAACATTTTGTAGGGGAGGACTATAATATTCCTAAATTAGCTTGCAGCTAATTGGAATATCAATTTTGTTTTTGTCACTTAGATAGGTGAATAAGTGGGTAGGGAGACCCATAAATATCTTTATGAAGAATAAAACCACTTCTCATGTGAAAGTGGATCATCTTTCCAGCTCAATAAAGCACCCTAAGGTGTGAACAGGGGCTAGAACATTTGGACTGGGTCAACTTTGACCAAATCAACAATGCTGTCATGGAGGAGTGTACATTAATGGAGGGACAACACAGTTTTAGATGGAGACAAATTGCATGGAAGTAGTGTCATTAATGGATGGGGCTTAGGGTTTGGATGCTCATATCTTTTAAAAGGAAGAGGATGGCAGCCATATTCATTATGTTGATATATTTTATGTTTTTATATATGGTTTGTTTAGACATATAGCTTTCTTTAGCTATTTAGATAATATTGCAGTGCTGTTTAGCACAGGGTGTTCCTGATCGGGAATCCCACCTCTTCCATTGAGAAGCTCTTGGAGGAGTTTGCACTATACTTCCACATTCAAGAATTTGGTGAAGCTTCAACCTCATGTACAATGCAATTCTGTTTAGAGTTTGGTTATGTTGCAGGGGTGTAGCAGTGGAGGAGAGAGATCTCCAATTTCTGAGCTATTTTTCCATTGGAGGGATCAACCTTTCATCCAGGAGCTTGTGAGTAAGTCATCAGGGCTTTGTTACATATTTTGGCACTAGGAAAAGTAGCAGTTATCATCTACAGTGTAGTTTCCCTCAAGGACTGCGTTATTTTGGAGAGTAGCTGCAGTAGTGGGTTTATTACCCTATTTGGAGTGTTTGGGTTTCCTGTGTGGGGATCAACCCTTCATTTAGGAGATATGTTGGAGGAGGATCAACCATCCTGTATATCAGATCAGCCATCTCCCATCAGTGATTCAGTTGCAGAGATTATTCATCCCTAGGGCCAAATCTGCTATATTTTGTATAGTGTGTATTTTTCGGAAACCTTTCCTGGGTTGTCCTGGAAATCAGTTTTGGAGCATGGATATCTAGCCTTAGCATTTTTGGAGCATTATATCAGCAGTAATAATTTTTTATATCTTTTAGCTGCTATTCTCTGATAGAAAACACAATTTCATACATTCCTGTATTTCATGTGTTAACAACATTTCAGATCTAGGTGTATGCTTTCATGGGAGACTTGTTTGCCCAACTTGAGTGATCTTTTCCTCAAGATATTGTACCTATTTTGCTGTTATATTCATAATGGAATGGATCTACTATTGTCTCATGATTTGATCTATTTATATTTTTGCATATTTCTAGTTTTATGCACTCTATTCCTGCTTTCCCCATTTGGGAATATTACAATTCTACTAATGTCATACTCTTCTAAGTCCTACGAAAGGGTGCTATTTCTAGGGTTT
>JAXQQM020060461.1:0-49289 GCA_034641835.2 Pinus albicaulis
TATGAATTTGTTTTGCACCTAATAATATATTTACCTACTAAATGATATATTTCCATGTGATTTAAATATGTTAGAACACACACACAGAGAGATATATTCTAATTCATTTTTATTGATTATTGGTACATGTTGCCCTAAGAAAGAAAACACAAAAGACAATAAAACGAATCTTGAAAGTTATACCCTTGTATTATAATTCTAGAAGATGGAAACCAATTTTAAAACCTATTCAATGGGGTGACCTCCTTGATTAGATATCCAAAAGATAAACAACTTAATAAAACATTCCATATCCCTCTAGATTTATAAATAAGCTTATTGAGATAAATAGCTTATTGATAGTAATAACCATAAATTCTTGTGGTCGAATAGTGTGGGTATAGAACCACCTAATGGACCTTATTTTATAAAGGCGGCCCATTTTATAGTAGGTAATTGGTAACAACTCACTAGCTATTAAATGGAACTCATATATTAATAGAATAGCCTATTTATTACCCAAAATAGGGAGATAAAGGGTGGAGATTTAACACGTGGCCATACATAACTAATACTTGAAAACAAGGGTAAGAGAGATGGAGATTAAAATGAGATGTTGGACTACAAGATAATAGATTATAGGATATAGATGTACAAAGTAGCTAAGAGTAGGTCCTAATTGAGGAAAGGTAGGAGAACTTATTAGGCCTAAATAACACACTTTATGAAATATCAATACTTCCCACATAGTCCAAAACTGATTAGTGAAAACCTTATTCTCAAAGCCAAAAACATATCCCTCACTAAGAATTTTGTCTCTCTAAAATATACAAAATTGTATGCCCAATAACTAACAACCTGCCTAGATGGAGCCAAGGAAGATATTAAGCTTCCAAAATTTAGGGTATTTTGGGCATAAGTCATAAGAACACTCCCTAATACAATCATAGTATAAGAGGTGGGAGATTTCAACGCATCAAAGATGCAACAAAGGATTGATGGGCTGCTCAAATAATGGAGGATTGGAAATTGCATTGACAAGATAACATAGAGGAGGAAAGAAGCTTACATTTCCTCGTCAATAAAAGAAATGAAGACTTAGCAAGCAAGATAAAATTTAGATGACACTAAGAAGAAAGTATTAAAGGTGTGAGTTAATATAATTGTGGAGATAAAAGAGAAATATGCATGGAAAACCAAGAATGAGGAGATATTAGAGGAGGGGCTAAGATGTGTGAAAAACTCAAGGAAATCAAGAGCATGATGTTGGGTTATGTTATGGAGGATGCCACAAAAGTCTTAGAACTTGTTCAATTCTACTTAGAAATTAATTATCTCCATAACTAGTTGGTGATGAAATATTTGATGATGCTCAAAGAGATGTGGAACTAAATGCATGGATGGCTCATGAAGTCAATGAAATCATAAATAATATTCCCACTCACAAACTAGATTTTTTATGGATGAATGATGGAACTTTTGTTTGAACGGATGTAAGCACCTACACTAGAAGACTAAGTGATTGGAATAGTTGGCAATGGGAAAGTCACAATGGCATATTTCAATATCAAAGGTTGCATGGATGACATGGCATGGATGGTGTCCAATGGCCTCCCCTGCACATTAGATGTTGAAATAGCTTTTGCATAAATCCAATATATAAGAAAAGATCTTAAAAATTGTGAGAGTCAACTTCTCAGTTATGGTAGGAAAAGATACCATGTCCACATTTATAAATATGGAAAAGCTACTCCAACCGTCTATGAGAAGATGGGCCCTAATTAAATCTATTGGTCACTCCTTTGCTCATATACACCATCTTGAAAAAATAGGGTCGGATAAATTTTTCAAAATTTTAGGGGTAGAGCGAACATTAAATGAGGGGGAATAGTGATAATTGAGAATTATATATGAATACACCACATATGCCCCACATTAAGAAACACCCTAGAATGTTCATCCTTTGGCTCAAGTGTTGCTCAAACATCTCATCACGCCTAAGGCACTAATGCAACACACACAATAGATAGAGTTCATTGCCAATTGGGCCTCCTTTCTAATTGTCAAAGGGAAAGTCTTCAGAAGGGACAAATTGGTTAAAAGAACAAGTAATTTGTTTTTGGTTACTCTTAGCATAGTGCTTCCTGATTTTGTGGTACAAAGGAAAGTATTCCTCCTAAAAAGGATAAAGGATTAAGAATTTTCATAATATTATGTTGCAAAAAATTAGAGAGGGAGTTAAACCCTTTTGTTATGATAATGTGTTCTAACTCCATGTAAAAAGTTAAAAGTATTAATGGTATTAAGGCATTCTTCTCGTTGGCTCACTTCCTTTTTCTTTTTTTTTGTAAACATGATTGTAAGCAACATATTATGGGGAGGAAGTCAATTAGAGGCCCATGACTTAAATTTTATACTCAGTTTGGTGTCGTCATTGGTTCTCTCATTGTATCTAATGAAATGTCGATTTTTTTTCATAGTTATAACTAAGGTGCATTATGATTGATAATTTAATAAAAGTCGTGCAAGTTGTGTATTTCTTGGAAATGGATTTATATTTACATGCTTACCCATTTAATTATGTGTCTCCTAAATATGTTTGATACAAGAACTATGTTAAACATGTTATAATTTATATTGATGCTTTTTATTTTTGGAGTATGTTAACTATTGTACTATTAAAAACATGATTATGGCTCTTTTGAAATTAATTGATAAAGAAAAAAATCATTACTAGATAATCAATATTCCATTTATAGAGATTGATTGATTATGCCATAAACGTTATTGTGAAATGTGAAAGTTGTTTGAATAGAGAATAAAACATCAATTTATGTTATAGAAATAGATAATCAATATTCCATCTATAGAGATTGATTCATTATGTTATAAACTTAATTGTGAAATGTGAAAATTGTTTGAATAGAGAATAAAACATCAATTTATGTTATAGAGATTGAGTCATTATGTTATAAACTTTATTGTGAAATGTGAAATTTTTTTGAATTGAGAATAAAACTTCAATTTGTGTGAAAGCTAAGATGTAGAGTATAAAACTTTAGTTTCTTTTGTCCAAACGAAGTTAGAGCTGGTCCCAATGTTGAATAAAATAATGATTTTCCTCTATCACTAAAATTGTCCAAATTTGAATTAAACGTACCGCTTAATAGTCACTAACCCATACAATAAACTGATTTACGCACCCGGTCACTCCTCATCACCGCTCATGCATCGGATAAAACATTAATTTATGAGAAAAATAAGAGAATGAAATGGGAATAGAATAAAGTTACGTCAATTATAATAAATGCAACGACGATGTAATGTTAAATGTTCTCGAGGGGGCCAACTTTAAAGCGGAGCTCATGCGTACATGTTGCAAGGGAAACAAACACTCGTACGAGGTGGGGTACTCATATATTCCAAATAAGAAAGCTAAACTGTCCGCCTAAAATTAAATTGAAATTGAAGATTTCTTTGTAGGAAATTGTTTTGCGGGGGACTCATATTCCAAATAGGAAAGTTAAAGTGTATGCTTAAAATTGAATTGAAATTGAAGATTTCTTTGTAGGAAATTGTTTTGCGGGGGACTCATATTCCAAATAGGAAAGTTAAAGTGTATGCTTAAAATTGAATTGAAGTTGAAGATTTCTCTGTAGGAAATTGTTTTGTGGGGCACTCATATATATTCGAAATAGGAAAGCTAAAGTGTATGCTTAAAATTGACTTGAAGTTGAGGATTTCTCTGTAGGATATTGTTTTCCTGATAAATATCACCATCATTGATTGCAGATAGACAACTTAAGGAACGGTTGGATTGACGATAGTTGGAGTGGGAAACTAAGATACTGGTGGCTGCAGGAGAAGACAGAGTATGTTCATGGTGACCATTACTAGTAACAAGCTTCTGCTGCTGCTTTGCTTATTCGCTCTTTTGCCATTGGCGATGGATATGATGCCGCTGCCAGCACAATCCGCGGGGACAATTTGTGGAGCAGTCATAGCTCTCGTTTATATGGTTTCTGAAAATTACTTCCTCCTCCCATTTTATTGTAAAATGTCAGTATTTAAAAACGGGCAGAAAATCCGGCACATGATGCAGTTTGGATTTATTATAAAATTAGTTTGCTGCTTGGGTTGGCTGTGTGGACTTGCCTTTGGACAGGCTGAATTAAGTGATGCCTTAACGGGTTCTGTTACATTTCCTGCATTAGGAATCACTTGTCTAGGAAATCTGGCAGTTTTCTATAGATGTATTTTGAGAGGCCCGCCTAAATTGGATATTGGGGCCAAGGATGTACTGACGACCGTAACAGCTCGGAAATTGGAGGACCTGAATCAGGGGGAGGGACTGACGACGTGTCCGCTGAGAGTAGATTTATGTGACGTTGTAATGTTGTCAATGCAGATGCCCCCCAACTCCTCGACGCAGCGATTCAAATGTTCATAATATAAACTCCGTCTGTCTACCATTCCGTCGGTTAGAGCGTGTACCAATCACTGAACAGATCTGCACTTGTATGGAAAGAATAAGCTCACCGGTGATAGAATGTGGATGCGTTGTATTCGACACATTGGAAGAGATCACAATGGTGCTGGCTCATTGGATGCCTGGAACACTGAGAAGACTGTCTGCTTCCCAGTGCCTACTCCCCGATGAGGACTGCCTGAGAAACGGCTGCCATGGCTGCGACCACATGGCGCTGTTGCATCCATTTGGTGTCCCCCATCTGGAATCCCCGGCGGCAGTTTGTAGCTTACTCACATTCCTTCCATGCACTGGAATCATATGCATTCCAGTGCATCCAGCGAGAGATGATAAGTGGACGAGGCAGCTGATAACACTTTTGGAACTCAAAGGAAAGAGAGTCAGAAGAAGAAACAGCGCATCGTCTGCCCTCAAAAACTACATCGCTGGTAGCGGAGAGTCAGAAGAAGAAACAGCACATCATCTGCCCTCAAAAACTACATCGCAACGTCCTTTAACTGAAGTCTACAACCTCGTTTCCTTAGTTATAATGCCAACGTTGACAGAAGTATTAATAAACATTGCACTCACTTTCTGGTTTAAAGCGGATGGCTTCTCCAGCGCCGTTGTCGCCAGAAGGGCCATGGAAGATTATCTTCCGGGACACAGTGGAGGTGGGAATTCTCCAATTGCGTTTCTCACCAGTGTTGTCGTCAAATCTAATCAGAATAACACAAGTGTGTGCCAATTGTTAACCTTCAGAGGTTCTCGCCTTATTAGACCGTTATACTTGATGATGGGTTTTGTCAATTTGATTTGTTCTGTTAGTTGGATTGTGCTGGTTGCATTGGAAGGAGGCGCTAACAAATGGTATCATACCCACTCTATGCCACTCTCTAAAGCTAGAGTTATTGTAATAATCATAGCCATTGGTATTTCTTTGGGCATGAGCTTATCTCATTGGCTGCTCTACGAATCAGATAGTAGAAGTCGTAGCCCAAATCGTAATGCCCGAAGGTATATCCTGCTTAGGTTTATTATGTTTTGTATGATAGTGTTGGACATACTTTGCATTGTATCAGGGAGCATAGTATTGGGAACTGTGGGTATGAAGGTATTTGGCAGATGGTTATATGGGGCTTTGCAATGTCTTGTTTGGATAAAGTGGGCTATTGCTAATTATCTCACGACTCAATGTTCGCATTATGAAGGGAGGTATTTTGCGGATTATTTTGGAGATTATATTGATGGGAGGTATTTATACGCTTCTCCATTTTTTCTCAATGCCATTTTAGCTGGAGTTCGAGCTAATTGGGAGTTTTAACATAATAAAATTTATGTAATTACAGTTTCACTATTTGAGCTAGTGGAAATAATGTAATGTAATTATTGAGTGTGTAATTTTTTTAAAATGGAGAAAAACTTGTTATCTTGTTTTTTTCAATGAATTTCAATTATTAGTGTTGTTTTTATCAGTTAATTATATTTTAATAATGTAATTACTGAGTGTCATTTTTGAAAAATAGAGAAAAATTTATTGTTTTTAATTTTTTCAATGAATTTTAATTATTAAAAAAAATATAAATAGTTAAATGGTTAATTGAGATTATTTTGAGTTGTGAAAAATAATTGGTATTTTTTTCACCAAAATTCAATTTTTGGAAATGATATGATAAATTTTGATGTAATAGAGGAATATATATATACATATTTCCTATTGAATTAGACTTGCTCTTCAACCCATTATCGTATCTAACAAATGGTATCATACCTACTCTATGCCACTCTCTAAAGCTAGAGTTATTGAATTATTTATACTAAATGTATATACTAAAAAGAAATTATTGATGTGCTTTATCATAAAGTAACACAATAAACATGAAAATTTAAGTTACAAATATCATTAATAAGAGGAATAAAATGTAAGTATTTTCGATAAGTTATTTATATATTTGTTTAAAGTAAAAAATTGTAGATTGATAAAATATAAGTATTTTTCAAAATATAGTTTATATTAATTAAATGGTTTTGAAGTTTCATATTGTAGGTTTTGTGTTTTTTTTTTTTAAATTTGGAATGTAAGTATAAAAAATTTAAAATATTTTTCCATATTTCATAAATTGCGTAAATATCATTATAAATATCACCTACGATTATGAGGCCTCACTATAGGGAATTGAAAAAAGATGAATACTTTATCAACAATAATTAGCAATAATATTAAATATTTTTATAGATCTAAATCACTTGAACTAACCCTTAAGCCTCCACATAGATTCAACTGAACTTGTAATATGCTAAAACAAAATACTTGAATCTATTTTATAAATTGCAAAAACCAATTACGATCGCACAATCACATGAACAAGAAAGAGAAATAATTTCAATCGCACAACAAAAAGATTTATCTGGGGAAAACCTCAGCTAAAAACCCTACTATTTGTATATTGCATAAAGTCAAGAACACGAAACAATACAATGCTATTTCTCTTCGTGAGAAAACTCTGCATTATCTCTGACTGTCTCACACTGATCTAAGCAAGTTTGGTCCAATATTTAACCACTTCCTTTCCTCTGTCTGACCAGCCCTGCTCATGCATTCTTGGTCTAATTGAGCCCATATTAATTAGGAAATTCCCATCAATTGATTTTGCAATACATCCAAGGCATCCTGATGACCTCATGCCTCGCCTGTACAATTTTCTGATTATACATTTGATAGTATACTTCCCTTTAACTCCAATCTCAACTGGGTCTCTCTTAGAACTAAAATGCAACAAATATTTATAGATAATTATCAATTATCTGAGTGATCACTGCATGTGAATTAAATCAGATTCAATTCACTAGACCCATCACTAGCTCAACACTCAGTTAGAACTAATTAAAATGATTTTAACTCAAATAGTTGAGTTAACTAATTACAACTTAAAATAAACTGAAATTGGACCCCCTAAAACTTAGAGTGAACTCTAGATGCCTCCAATTTGACCCTCAAATCGAATTGACTGAGCTAACTAAGTCTTCCTGACCCAGTTAACTCGTACAAGTTGTCATGTGATGTGGAATTACAATTTCCTTCAAATTTAAATAAGGGAAAATTAAACTAGAATCCTCCTAGGTGCCATTTTCAATATTTATTGTTGTCATTTCAACACTCCCTCTTAAGAAGAAAGGAATTCAACTATATCCCAATCTGATACCTTTGGAAAGTTCTGCATGCAACACTTCTCTTTATTGTTGTTTCTACTGCAACTTCTGAAACTGAAAAGCATCCAACCTGAATCAATATGATGCATTTGTCACCAAAGTCTTTGACTAATACTAGTTACTACATTGTCTACTGAAAAACTTTGTGTTTTTGCTAACTATGCATTTGTGCCATCCACACTACTGCTAACTCTACTCTGCGCTCCAATATCTGTCTACTACTAATCTCTACATATGTCACTTTGACATCTGACTGCATGAACCACCACTGATCCATCCTGTTACTGTGTAATGTGGGCTCTCGTAGCAAGGTAATGATCCATGAGACAAAACATCTCAAGGGACCCTGCCCAAATTTCTACACTCTTGGGACTATTGCTTCACATCACTCCACCTCTCACCTGGAGGTATGGCTACATGTACTCCTTCTGCCCACTTGGCTCGAAATTTCCACCTACTCAAGGTCTCTGCTTGAGTGGATACCTCCACTCGGTATCCTCTTCGCTTCTCTAATTGTGGCTACTCCACAACTTTCTAATGCTTCTTCTGAGGCTACATGTTGAGAGGTAATTGATGCTCCCTCTCAACCACCAAGTCTCTAACCTTTTATTTGCTCCTCAAAGTTTTACATGCATCTTCTACCTCAAGAGAATACACGTTCTTGACTCGCACATCAATCCATTTCACTTGTCTCGTGGCAGTGTGTCTAAGGAAAACCTTTCCTTTTCTAAATATCACATCATATCCATGCCCTTCCAATATCGCTATGGAAATAAGATTCTACTTTAGTCCCGGGACAAACAAGACATTTATGAGGTTAAGAGGGGAGCCAGACTCCCTCTTAAAGGTAATTGTACCTAAGGCAGTTATGTTATACCTCCTGTCATCTCCAAACTCTATATTCTTCTTGATATATTTCTCCTTGAAGTCACTGAAGAGCTCTCTATTCCCTATCATATGGAACGAGGCACCACTGTCGAGATACCAGATGCATCCCATTGTAGTGCTGGCCATGTGTGCAATGAGAGTAAAATAAATCTCGATTTGTGAAGCTATAGCTTCACTTGCTGTTGCAACTACATGCTCCTTGCTTTCCTTCTTCTATGGACATTTCGTGGCATAGTGTCTGAACTCGTGATAGTGAAAACTCTTGATGTTGGACAAGTCTTGCTTCTTTACCTCTGCGCCTTGGGACTTCTTTCCCTTGGATTTATTTCCTTTTTTGACTAATGAAAAATATTCTTATTTGTCCTTGCAAGAGGATTTGTCTCTGGTGTTCCACCTTATCTCTTCTTGTACCAACTCGAACCACAATCACACCCACTCTTATACCTTCTCCCTCCCATTTATCGAATCTTAGTAGTTGTGCCAGCTCTTGGGAAGGCCTAGAAGTGCTAGGCTTACTAAATCATCCTCGAGAATCGTAACACCAACACTTCCAAGCTCATCTTGACATTGAGTTAACTTTGTCAAGTATTTTGATATTGTCTCGACCTCCATATTGATCTTTCTGAGCTTGTCCTTCAGAGCCAAATTCTTGTGGTCACTGCTATTGTAAAACAGATTTGTTAAGGCCTTCCACATTGAATATGGAGTTTCCTTTCGATGGAGGTTCGATACAATATGATCTCGAACTCTTTCTAACATAATCTTTCTTGCCTTTGCTACATTCTTCTTCCTTGCATCAAGATTTTGGGCATCTGTTGATGTGAGCATGGGAATATTAATGTCTATGAATTCCTTCAGTTTGATGTCCTCCAACACTACCTCAATATTTTCCTTCAATTCTATGTAATTCGAACTACACTCAAGGGAATATTCAAGTCTCAATCCACAGAAAGACATCTTGATCTGTTGCTAGTCCTGAAGAATAAATCTGAAATTTCCATTCACATGTTCAAAAAAAACTCGTATTCTTCTCCTCTATTGTGACTCCTACTCTAATACGATGTAGAAAATACACATAGTTTCAACTGATCTTGAAATATGCTAAAACAAAATACTTGAATCTATTCTACAGATTGCGGAAACCAATTACGATCACACAATCACATGAATAAGAAAGAGAAAGAATTTCAATCGCACAACACAAATATTTATCTGGGGAAAGGATCATCTAAAAACATCGCTATCTTTATATTGCATAAAGTAAAGAACATGAAACAATACAATTTTATTTCTCCTCCTGATAAAACTATGCACTATCTTTGACTATCTCACATTGATCTAAACAAGTTTAGTCCAGTATTTAACCACTTCCTTACCTCTCTCTAACCAACCCTGCTCACGCATTCCTGGGCTAATTGAGCTCATATTAATTAGGAAATTCCCATCAGTTAATTGTGCAATACATCCAATGCATCCTGCAGACCCCATGCATAACCTGTACAATTTTCTAATTATACAACTGATAGTCTACTTCCCTTTAACTCCAATATCAATTGGGTCACTCTTAGAAATGACATGCAACAACTATTTATAGCTAATTATTAGTTATATTATTGATCACTGCATGTGAATTAAATCAGATTTAATTCACTAGACTAGATCATCACTCAATTAGAACTAGTTAAACTAATTTTAACTCAAATAATTGAGTTAACTAATTACAACTCAGAATAAACTGCAGTTGGACCCCCTAAAACTTAGAGTGAACTCTGGGAGAAATCCACATGCCTTATGTTTGACCCTCGTCTCAAATTAACTGAGCTAAATAATTCTTCCTAACTTATTTAACTCGTACAAGTTGCCATGTGATGTGGAATTACAATTTCCTTCTAATTTAATTAAGTGAAAATTAAAATAGAAGTCTCCTAGGTTCCATTTTAAATAGTTCTTTCTGCCATTTTCAACACATATTTTGAGTTGTAATAAAACCAATATAGTTCCATCTTAACTCTGGATCCCGCAAGCGCCAAGAGGAAACAAATATCTCAAGATTCAAACCACTTTTGAGTGCAAAACTTAAGAAAATCACTAGTACAAAATGGCTAATTAGTTACTAAAAAAACGACTAAAATTTGCATATAAACGACCAATTTTCAGTCGGTGACCAGTAGTAGTTAATTTACAGTATCTTATAACGCGACCAACTTTTTGTCATTTTTATCTTAGTCATTAATTGGTTGTCTCAATTTTATCGTCTAGTAGTATATTTAGTCATTAATTTGGTCATTAATTTAGTCATTGATTTAGTCATTAATTAACACAATTAATGACCAAATATACAACAAAATATATTACTGTATGATCACCCGAAAAAACCAATTAATGACCAAAGAAATATGACCAAAATGTTGGTCGCGTTATAAGATACTGTAAATTAGCTACTAATAGTCATATATATGCAAATTTTAGTCATTGTTTGAAACCAATTAATGACCAAAGAAATATGACTAAATTGTGGTCGTGTTATAAGATATTGTAAATTAGCTACTAATAGAAGTATATATGCAAAATTTAGTCGTCATTTGTAATCAAAATTTTATCATTAACAATAGTCATATATATTTTTTTGGTAGTTTCATATTCATTATATAAACGACTAATTTAGTAGTTTATATTCATTCCATTTACTTTCATTAATAATCATTATAAATGACTAATTTTGTCGTATACTAATTTTATTTATGTTCATCATTAATCAATATTAACTACTAATTTAGTAGGTTTAAATTGATTTTATGTGTTCATTATTAATCAACATAAATTAATTAGTATGTTTTTGCAACTAAATTTAAAAATTTTCATACAATGTGTATGTTCATCTAATATGAAAACGAAATGTTGCATATGTTAATTACAATACTAAACAATATCAAGAGAAACTATAAATAATTTCAACCATATAAATTATATTATATGAAATGCTAAAGTATTACAATATGAGTTTCCAACTTAATATTGGTTGGACTACAATTTACACATGAAATGATGTTTTATCACTTCAAAACATTATCATTGTGTTGCCAAGGCATTGCAGGTGAATTTTTCAACTCTGAATACTTGACCATTAGCCTCTATGCGCGTGTCTTATGCCAGATATTGACTCTAAGGGTATCACTAGACCATTTTTCTTCTCTCTCTCTTTTTGCATCTGTTGCTTCAGTGTTATTGCTCTTCTTTTTCTTCAATTCCTACTTCTTACCATCAATACTGAGTTCATTTTCTGAAAACAAAAGAAGATACAATGTAAAGTGTAATACATGAAAGACAGTGAACACTATAATATAAACTAAAGTAGACCATAAAGAATTTATACGACATATACCTCAACATCAACAATGTCAAAGCCATTTTTCCCATACAAGAAAGAAACTCGAACAAATTTTCTTCAGTTGAGAGATACTGACCACTATGTGGCTAGATGACATGTATAAACAAAGCAAATAAAATGTCACCATATAATTTGATCCCTAATCATCCTAATGGAGGAGGAGGAGCTTGCTCACTTATTTTTCTGATAGATAAAGAGTTCATACCATCTTAACATATCTTGATCGCCACCTACCAATGTCGTTCTCAAGCAGTAATAAAAGATTGAAGAAATCACCCATCACTAGTCAAGACAAGCTCCTTCACCCACCTCGTCAAAAATCAATGAGGTGCAGAGATTGCTACTACCTTAGTTGTTAAATTTAATGCCTCTAATCTCTTTCTCTTCTTGTCCATCAAAGAATTAGTGTCATCATGATCACTTCAAAGCTTAATTTAGCATATGAACTCCAACTACAATACATATGCATAAATTTAAAACCTGATAAAAGACATGACATGAGCTTGCATGGTTAGTAAACCATGCTATAAAATGATTGTTAATTTTTCAGTGTCCTAGAGGACCATGTCTCTATTAAAGAGAGTTAGTTCTATATTCGCTACACGGTCATATTTGGAGGCAGAGTATTTCCTATGAACACAAGAAAGCTTCCCTTCCCCTGCCTTCTAATGATAATGCACCACCATCTTGGCATATTCCTAAAGTTGGCTTTCTGAGTAGCCACTATGCCATTCAATACTATAGTTGTGGAGATTAAAAGAAGGTTTGAGATCAAGGTGAGGAGGATGAACCTTACCACACTAGAATTCTGTTTTCCTTTCCGAGTAGCTACTATGCCATTCAATAAGTTGCAGGAATTAAACACTGCAGTTGCAGTTTTTAGTTTCAATTAAATATGAGATATCACCACAACATCTCCCAAAATGTTTGTAATTCCAAGTAGTAATGCAATGCATTTGCATTTGTAGGTGCTGGTGTTCATAGATTCAAGTGTGGAAAAAGAAATTGAATACAATGATTTCTTCCATAATCATAATCCACCAATCGCTTTCATCAAATCAGATATTAGGGGACTGTTTGGAAATGTGTTCTGTAACTTTAGGTCATAGTTTACTGTGTTTGAATGGTGAGGAACCCCACACAGGAATTGTTTCTTTTGTTACCAATGACAATCCTGCTTAGGTGTCCTGTGTGGATGATAATGAGAGGCTCCAATTTGAGGGCGGGGACCTTGTTTTTTCTAAAGTTAAAGTTATGGGTGAGCTTAATGATGGTAGGCCAAGAAACTTTATGAATGTGAGAAAATACTCTTTCCACCTCTAGGAAGACACAACCAACTTTGGACGCTATGAAAGGGGTGGCATAGTCACTTAGGTAAAGAAACAAAGGTTTTAAATTTTAAGCCACTGAGGGAAGCACTTGAAAACCCCGGTGAATTTCTTCTCATCGATTTCTCCAAGATCGACTCCCCTCCACTTCTACACTTTCCTTTCCGAGCTCTATATAAATTTGTTCTTCAATTTGGGAGTTTTCATTCTGCTACTTCAGAGGAAGATGCCAATAGATTCATTGATGTGGCAAAGGTGTTAAATTACAGTGACAACAACTTGATTAAGTTGGATGTCAATGAGATTGATAAAAACTTAAATCTGCTCAAGCATTTTCAAGTAATTCCCGTGCAGTGTTGAATCCCATGGCAGCCATTTTTGGTGGAATTTTTGGGCATGAGGATGTGAAAAAAAAAGGATTTCAATGGAAATTAAGCTAGGAGGCGGAAAATGATTTCAATCCAGGAAATGACATATCGAAACTCTGAGAGCGGGAAAGGAAGGGCAGATGATGGCATTTGAATCACTACATGCAAATTTTGCCAAGAAATATAGGTAGGTTGAGAAAAACCAATTAAATTGTTCAAAGACAGTGAAGAACAAGGAAAGACTTTCAAGTCATTGCAAGGAGAAAACGCTTCTCTTGGGAGTGAGAAAAATTTTCTTCTTTAGAGTCTCAAGGAGGAAACTAAGAGTTCTAAAGAAATTTCAAAGAAATATTTGAAAAGCAGTTAGAGCGTGTTGGATCTAGAGAGCCATTCATTGGAATTCCATACAAAATCCAGATTTTCAAAAAACAAAAGTTAAATTTGTTGTCCACAAAGTATTCTTTGGAAGAAATGAAATAATCTATTTCCAAGAATGAATAGAAAATAACTCAACTAGCTAGCGATATTTTAACTATTGCAAAGGTAAAATGTGGTGAAATTATTGATATAGAGAGTCAACTTCTAGCTATGGTAGAGGAGAATGGAATTGATGATGATTCACGTTTGACTCAAAATCTCATTGTGGTGATCCTGTGAGAAGGTTTTGGATGGACTGCATCATGTATAGGTTTTGAGACCTACTGAAGGATGTGTCAAGCAAAGGATATGGATGTTGGCCCAAATTCAACACCAAATTAAGCATTTGTGCAACTGAGGGTTTGATATATGCTTTCAGAATTCTGATAAAAGTATTTGAAATTGTAATAAGAAGGGAGATCAAGTTTTTCTTGATGTGAAAGTTGCATAAGGTTCCATACTATGTTTCATTGGGATGTTTCCTGAAGAAATGCCACAATACAACCACATTATTACAGAGGCCTATGTTAGGCATGTTGACCTAGGAAGGGAAAATTTTGGCTGAGATAGGGATGTGGGTATTCTTAAGTCACCTAATATTGTACATTTTCTTTGGGGTGCATGTTGATCTTATGTTGGACTTGGTCGAACCTACAAAAGCAGTTTCAAAGATTTTGGATAAATTTCAGAACATAAAATTTACTTTCAAGTATAAATATGATAGGGAAAGTACATAGATTCACTGTATGGGAGATGGGTCTGTTGGGATTTGCAGCCGGAATGTTGAGTGTAATACAGGGAAGTTTCTGAATATTATGCATTTTTTAATGCAAGATACAAGAAAACATATGTGAAATCACTTGTTCTAAAGTTGTTGCATCTTGCATTTGATCCGAAAGACCAACCTATAGAATATATATGTATATCACCCTTCCAGTCTTTAGCACTCGTGCCTGAGAGATGTAATTAGTGACATCAAAATTTAAATTCTTATTTTTATTTTAACTGTTATATCTTAATCACTAGCAACTATCTTCTACAGAGAAACTAAAAGTGAAAAGAAAGTTATTGTATGGTTCTTGTCAAGAAGAAGAAGAGAAGTCCCAATTTGCAACTCCAACAAAATCGAATTATAGAGAAGATATCCAGAAATTTCTTTAAGAAGCTGTAAATAGTAGTTGTGAAGGTTTAATTATCAAAACACTGGATCAAGATGCAACATACAAGACTGGAAAGCATTCTAAGAACTGGTTGGAGATTGTATACTGCAGATGTTTTTGGGATGTAATAACATTTATCATACTGATGATCATGCTTCAGGTCTAGAAGCATATATAAAGCAATCCAAATCCACAAAATGGTCCAGGGATGTAGGAGTATTGAGGGATACTTTTCAAGACACTGGTTTTGGTATTTTGTATCTTGAAAGGAAATTCGAGGAAAAGGTTGTTTTCCTTTGTAAGCATGCTCATGGTTGAAGCCTAAGTATTTTTTCTTTGATGATTAAGGTGATCAGATGTGAAATATAACTCTGAAACCCAGTTTCCTAGTAGACTGAGATGATATTGAAGAAATAAGGAAGGTTGATGTATATTTACATGTGCAAACATTGAAACAAAAATTGGTGGGGTCAAATAGAGCTCAGATATGAACCAACATGTGCATCCAAAGCCCAAGGCCGACTTATGCAAGCCCTTACATTGGTTCATGTAATGATGTATCCACATCTAGGAGAATTTTTGGCATGATGAAGACCCATACATTCACCATTGAAGGAGGATTGAGAGTTTTATTGGCATGATTGGTGGAGAAAAACCACCATTGAGGATTAACATTCACTTGGGAAACACACATCTACACTCAAAGGGAGACTTGGAGAAAATTTGGAAGGCTTCCTTGTGTTTCTTGCAACAAAATTCACCTTGAAGGGCCTTTGGAGGATGGATGATGCATGTTGAAGCCCAATTTTCAATTAGTGATGCAGTTGCCCCCCTGTTTGGGGTGCTATTTAGTGTAGATTATTGTACATTTGGCATGAAAATCCTATCTTTTTGTATATTTTAGAGTAATTAATTAGTGAAGAAGGATTTTACCCCTCCCTAGGGATTGTATATTTGTATATATAGTGCTATTTGATATTTTATCAAGAGCATATTATACTGAAATATTGAAAGAAAGTATTATGATTAAATGAGCAGGAAAATTTTAGCTACAATAGTGGCATATTAAAGATAAGTTCACTAACACACCTGGAACAAGCTATAGGAAGTTTAGAACAGAAAAATAAGCCAATGAAAAATGAGTTACAGGAGGGAAAAAGTTCGCTTAGAGAATTTTTGAGAAGGCATATTAAATGAGTTACACTAACCAACAGGGGGGCAACAAGCTACAGGAGGTTTATGATAGACAAATAAGCCAGTGACAGATGGGTACACAAGGGAAAAAGTTCACTTTGAAAGTGGACAAGTTCTCTAAGCAAAATTTTCCCTCCTATACCCATCTATCACTACAACTTATTTGTATGTCATAAATACTTTATTCTTTTTATGCGATAGTGAGTGAATGCAATATGCCAATGGAGTATGTCATAAAACTCCTTTAGCTTGCTTATTTGATGGTGGTAGTATTGTTGTTGATCCTACATGATTTACAAATGGACCAACAACACATAAAATAAGGCATCATGGAAACAATAAGGAATGGAAGCAACTAGAAATGTACAGAAGCCTGGAATAGTAGTAGCCAAATTCAAGATGGAGAAAAATCCAATTTCCGTAGTCCTCGACATTAAATTATATTCAAGATGAGCACCAGATGATGAGATGAGACTTTCTAACGCTCGTAGAGAAAAATCCCACACCAAATCGAGTAGGACATGCAGTTGTTATAGGTTATCTTACTCATGTCAAATTTTTTATCAATGTACTGTGGTACAGGTGGGAAGTTATTTTCTTGTTTGATTTTAATAATAGATTTTTGGTGCAAGACACAATTATAGTGAATGTGTTTGCACATTCACAAATTTATGCCACATTCACTGTAATTACAAAATGTTTCTCATTTTTTTAACAAATGTTGTGGTTACAAGATAGTTCAAGCAGTTGAAAAATGTTAATTCAATTGACAGCTAGCACACAAGATTGAATCAAACCTTCTCCCAAGTAGAACATTTTAATAGTGGGTGTTTCCCATCTGATTTAACATTTTAGTTGTAAAATTTTACATGGCCATTGTTTCAAAAGCATTATTAAATATCCCCATCATTTTATTTTAGTGTAAAGAATCAAAGATTAATTGAGATAGATTTTATATTAATAATATCTTTGTTTTCTGGCTATTGACAAAGTCCAAAGGAATTTTATTGTTCTAGTCTTGGTTGAGAGATATTCTTGCAAAAAAAAAATAAACTTTCATCTTTGATTGCTTTAGAATTCCCTAAGCATCTATGGTCTTATCTTGTATGTATTTCTTGCTTCTAATTTTCTTGTGAGAGACTAAACTCCCACACTCTAAATTGGCATAGTAGTACTAGCATGATGAAGATGTAAATGATTTTTTCCACAACTATTACATTGTTATCCATTCCAAAACAATTGTCTAGTCTCATCTTGTTTTTTTCTATGGTATTGTTGCACTTGCAAACTTATTGGTGAATAAATCCAGTGATACATAACTGTAGTGTTCTATTTTAGAAAAACTTTCAAGATATTGAAATCGATTTATCTAAAAGAGAGGACTCTTTTAGATCTAGTTTTACATTTATTTTAAATTCAAATCTGAACCAGTAAAGAAGCTAAGAATTGATAGTTTTTTGGTCACCATCATGACATTGACACTTCAAGAAACATTATATTGACTAGATAGAGTAGAGGGATTATAGTTATGGATCCATAGATTATTCTTTGGCAATCAACCTCCAAATATTATCAAACTTTTTAATATATTATTTACACGATATAATTTCACTCTTAATGCTTTGGGATATATAATCTCCAAAAGTTACACACTGGGTGTTGTCACTGGCAGTGACTGTCATCTTGTCACTAACAAATGGGTGTTGTTTATAGGGTTGCAGTTTCAGGGCTAGGTTTGCAAGGTTGCCTTCTCATCCCTCATTTCTCTGTCAATGGCTTTGAAAGGATAAGAGAACAGTGGAGCCCAGGGTGTTATAGTTCTGGTCCATGTCATTGTCATGTTCTACAATCCAGACATCTGAATGCTACTCATACTGATCTGCATTCATAACTTGACATACTACCTGTAACTTGCACTTCTGTTCATTCACTATTCCGCATATAGTCACTATTTTCCACATAGGAATCCGCAATCTTGTTTATTCACCAATCTGCATATAGTCATTGTTATCCACAGAGAAACCCGCACTCCTGTCTGTTCATTAATGCACATATAATCACAGTTTCTCCACATAGAATTCCGCACTTCTGTTCATGTCAAATAGATGCAGATTCTTTGTTAGATATAGAGCACATTCATGACCTTTTAATCCGCATTGAAACCTTTATTAATTACGCACTTGAATCTCTTCTAATATCCGCACTAGTTCAGAGTGATATGCACTTTATTGCTTTTCAAATGAACCATAGGAAAATCATATATATATGAGCTGCCTAACTGTATTTAGGCCGAACTTCCAGCAAGATAGTAGGCCGACTTCATAGCTGATTATAGGCCGACATGAAGGACAGTTAATCCAAGGTATATAAGGGTATCTTCTAGCATCTTTCAGGAACCATTTCTTCACGGTATTTTGCCAAGATCTTGGAGCATATTTTGTTGACTAGACTCTTCATGAACATGACTCTTAAATACATTTATAGTTAGAAGGCAAATCCTAATAGACATCAAGAAGAAGTCTATAGACCTATAATAAAATCTTGCTCATGAAACCCATGAAGCAGGTAAAAAAATATATATATTTTATTATCTTTGTCTTCTACTTTACATAAATTCATAATTACATATTCAATATGAAGACCGACCTAGTTACACTTTTCAAAATACCCTTGAATCACCTATGCATATTTTTTCTCATAGTTGAAGCCATTTAAAACTGAAAAATCTTTTGCCACATTGTGTTGATTTTTGGAATTTTTCAAAACGAATTTTGATGCAAATTCAAAATTTCGATTTCTTGGATATAGTTTCTGTGAACTTTCAACACTAGGGTTGAACCTGAAATATAAATTAAAACAGTAAAATTTACTTGTCCAACCAAATTCATTAGGCAGTGCTACAAAATAAACACCAAACAATTCTAATTCAAGGGATTTTTTTCAACCCTTAGGGCATACTTCTAACACAAACAAAGATGAAGATGACTTATTACAACAGATTTATGACACATTCACTGTAATTACACAAGGTATTTCAGCTCTCAACTTTAGCGCATATCATTGGCTCACAATGTTGGTGAAAAATTGGTGTTGTGATTTGGTAGAGACCTAGTTATATTATGAGAAAGCATACAAGAATTTATTCTTAGCACAAAAAGGTGTAGGGAACTAGTCTTGGAATGTCATGTTCTTAAGCTTTTGAAGTCTATGTGGATCCATAACTTGTCATTCCTTTTATTCGTTAGCACCATTGGAGATATGAAGTCACTCTGGTCAACTACAAAGATTACTATTTCACTAAAATTCTGTAACTTGTGATAAACCTGGAGACACCTCAAATAGTGCAAGGCCAGTTGGTGATATAAATGTGGTATATTTAAAGAAAGATCAGCTTTCCAAAGGCCAACAAAGAAAGGATGAAGAAATTCATCCCTTGCCAAATTTTAATAAAAATGCAGAGAGCAGAAACTACAACAAGAAGAGTGGCCTCATGGTACCATCTTCAACTCTGTTATCATTTTTGGAACAAGTCCAGTAATGTGAAATCACACAGTTTAAGATAAAGGAAAGAACAACAATAAGGGGGCTAAAAAGAATAGGATGTAATGGAAAACTTTAAGGAGATTGGTAAGGATTCCATGCTAGACATTGTTCATCATTTGGTTAATGAATGCCATAATTGAGTGGTTTTGATTAAATTTGGGCAAAGATGTTGTAATGAAGAATATTTAGTTGTGAGAGGCCCATTGAAAAATCATGTTGAAGCCATAACCACCATGTTCCTAATCACAACCTCTATGGTATGGACCTATACAGTTGTTATTTCATTTACCCATATAAACCCTTATGTTCTTCAAGAATTAGCTTCCTTGTAGAGTGTTAAGGGCTCTATGATATCATGTCATACCAGATCTTTGATCTTTGCTATAGTGGGCAATAGTGTCAGGTTCATACTTACTCCTCTCACCCATATTTTTTCTAGCATGGTGAAAGTTGTGGAGATTCCTAGCGACATTGATACACACCATAATGGAAGTTCAAGACAAAAGTACCTAGTGGAGTTTCTCTTGCATTCTGGTTTTCTTCTATTCTTCTGTATTGTGATGTCAATGTTGAAAAATGGTAGCTGGGGTTGGTATTTTGAATTTTCATTAGCAAAAAAAAGGTAAAAAAGAAAGAAACAAAACAAAATCCTTACCCCATTCTCGTATCTGTAACATGAGATTTGGGTAACAGATACCATATGTGTGAAATAACTAGGATTCTAAATTTTACTGCATTGTGAAAAGCAGGAAAAAAAATTTTCATTAGTCTACCCAGTTTAACTATGCTACTTTTTCTATATTGTATGGATTACTCCACTTACCAACACTTAGATTTCATGGAATACAATGATTGATTAATGGGCTTTACTCTTCACCCTAACTTTTAACAAGCTACTCTCCAAGCAATTTGAAACCAATAGCTTTCACATTTATATATGATAGATGTTTCTGAAGTTTGTAACACATGACCAATAAGGTTTGCATTTATCTCTAATAGAGGTTGTTGAGGTCTGTAAAACTTGCCTAATTACATCAATGAGAGAAACTACAGGGTGGGTAGAATGTTTACCTCAACCTAGAATGAAGAAGGAAGTCTGCAGAGTTTGATGACTTGGAATGTCAACTCCACCACACTACATAGACAATAGCACAATGCAAGTACTAATGAGCACCAGATGAGCCAACATTGCTCAGAACATTAACTCTCATCAGCATGTATTGGTTGTTTGAAGCAAAGCAAATTGATTTTGAGGCATGAATGCATAAGAAACCAGAGTTCAAGAAGGATAAAAAAAACCTTAAAAACAAATACCTCCTATGGATGCAATATTGAGAGGTTGGGGACAATTCCTTTTATTGCTCTCTTTGAGGAACTCGAAAACTTGTCTGTGGAGGATTACTAAGCGCTAATTAATTTCTAATAAAAGGTTCACATGACATTCAAATCGCTCATTGAGTGTGATGCAGCGAGGGCAGATTAATTCATAACGTTTTTCAATGCCATGAGCTTTCTTAGCTATCCTCCTATTTCCTACTTAAACCAAACCGCTTCCCTGTCCTTTTGCATTTGAATTGCTCTGTATGGGCACACCAGAATGGAGTTTGAATTGGGAACACACCAAAAGGGATCTTGGAGAACTGGAATTTGACTGCAGGTAGAGAGCATCGTGGAAGGGGCATGCAACAGATTGAGAGTCGAGGGCGGTGAATGACCGAGATGGAAACATAAAGGAAGCGGAGATGGCTGCCAGCAAGGGGTCCAAGGAGATCATCAACGTGCTACCGAAGAATCTAAGAAAAACGACTGCCAAGAAGTCCAATTCATAGCATCTGTAGACTACACATATAATAATTGGTTACGTTGTGGTGCAGAGTGTTAAGGGCCCCCTCCTGCAGCTCTGCTCTCTATTTTTATATTAACCAAATGTTATCAGCGGCCATTCGTCCCTGGCCATACCCTCTTAAATTTGATATTTGAGTGGGAAAATGAAATTCCAAATGAGAACGCTCCAAATTTTTTTTATCATTTGAGTGGGAAAATGAAATTCCAAATGAGAAGGCCCCAAAAATTTTACCATAATGTAAAAGAGTATTATTCTAATATAATAAATATTTTAATTTTTTTAAAAGCTATTTAAAGTTATAAATGTTTTAATATTTTTTTAAAGAAAGGTAGTTAAATTTGTAAGCTATTTTGTTTTCTCAAATTTTTTATTTTTTCATGTTTGCATTTTAAGAAATATTTGATTCCTTTGTTTTGGTGCTTGGTAGATTCAGAGTTAAGATGAATCTAGATCAATTTAATTATTAATTATAGTTGTAGTAATCATTTTTATTTTTATTTTACATTACAACATCTTTATCATGGGAGAGGAATTCAATAATTATGGAGAAACCCTATAGGCCCATGGAAAAATTGCACATGAAGAAAGGGGTGTGGAGTTTCTCATTAGAGCGAGGCGTAGTTTTGACGAAGAGTGAATGGGATCTAGGGAATGTCATGCTCTGATATCCTTGTCAAAATGTAAAAGAAGATTAAATGATAACCATAAGATTTTTATTCACATGATGTATATTTTCTAAGCACAAATATTGGCGTCGTGACAAACCCTTTGAAGACACACAAATACTCATTAAATCTGTTTTTTTTTCAGATGAGATGTTGGTTTCTTACTATCATACCCACATGAGGGAGGAGGAATTGGTGGATTATGCATTGGAGGAGGGGGTTTTCAACAAATTTGGGCTAGCGCAAGGATTTTATCCATTTTCATTTGGAAGTTAGATCGAAAGGTCGTCATGCCTCAGTTTTCAGGCCTACCAGGTCTTTAAAAAAAAAAATTAATAATTTGATAGGGCGGTCATCTAGCGATTCAGAGGCCCTAACCCCTACTCCAATTGTGCATTGTTTGAGTCCTCTAGTTTCGGTCAGCCCAAGGCTCGAGGCCATTTGCGAGGGGTTGCAAATCTCTTCTTAGGGTTGTCTAGATTTAAGTTTGGTTTCCCTTTCATCCTAGATATCGGAGAAATACATGCAATGTGTTTTGACTTTCTTAGGGTTTTCAGAAGTTTCGGAATTTATGACTTTCTCCGATTTGTTTTTTTACTTGTCCTTCATCTCAAGTGCCATTGCCCTTGCCCTCCTTGGATGAATTGGTAAAGGAAAGTCTTGCCCCGATGGTGAAGAAAGGTCAAACTGATGCTGACAATATCTGAATCCATCTGTAGTGTTAAAATTTAGAGACAAAATGGTATTTAGGATTTTAACACTGTTGATGGATTTAAAGACCCCTTTGTCTCTAAATTTTAACACTACAGATGGATTTAAAGACCCATATAGTGAAATGAAACACTTCAGTATTAAAATTGGAATTTTCCATTTCCGGAGTGACACAACTAAAAATTGTAACATAAATTACTAATTCATATACTTGTTGTACTTATTATTTGGTCATATTTTTATCCTTAGACTATAATAGTCATTTACGTTAATCATTATTAATTTTGTCACTTATTATCTAGTCATATATTTTAGTCCTAGACTAAATTAGGCATTTTAGTTAGTCGCTTTTAGTTTAGTCATTTATTATCTAGTCATATATTTTATCCCTAAACTAAATTATTTGCTTAAGTTAGTCATTTTTAGTTCGGTCACTTAAAATTGCTCAAATTTAGTAGTAATTCACTTGAAATAATTGCAGTGACTAACTTTTTTAGTCATCTAGTCACTAATTTCATCATTTTCTGCACCTAGTAGAGGTTACATATTGGTCATGCTTCAGTGTTATCCGTGTATTATTTCTTCTATGATGTCATATGTTAAACATGCATCGATTGTTCATGATTGGCTATACACGTTGGGTGGGGTCATATGGTCAAGTTTGCATTGGTTTGATTGAGGTTGTTCTTCATAAGGTCATTGTATGCAATTAGGTCATCATGATGATATTGGTATGTTATGATGCTAATGATTTGGCCGAGATAGAGTAGGATATGCATATCATTAAAGTGATGATGCAACAATGGATTCTGGGGTAAGAGAAAATTGTCATACAAGTGTGCATGTTTGGCATGCAGGTATGTTATTCATGGTTGTTGTAAGCATTATGGTTATTTATATGTTTTTCATTCTATTATTATGGTTACATATGTTATAAATTCTAGTTGATGAGTGTTTTCATATGCATTACGGTTATGTGTATGCCTCTCATTCTATTGAAGTTATGATAGAATTTAGCTGAATAGTGTGATGATCAGGTGCTCATAATTATGCTAAAAAGTGAAAATTTTCAGAATGGTGTGGAACCTGAATGACCGTGTATATCTCGTCGTTTTGAATCTGACAACTCATTTCACGAAAAATTGACACCATATGCTCCCAGAAACGCGTTATGTCCACTTTGTCAAACAAGCAATCTTTTTTTTAAATGTAGGACAACGCAGTCAGCAGTCCGTACAGTTGACTGGGCATGCCTATGTGGTAGTTTGGATGTGTTAGTTGACTTGGTTAATGGTTTTCATCGGCGAATGGGAACGTTCCAAGTGGAACTTTGTTATTGATTTGAAATGGTGTGTTTTAATTGGTTGATTTGGTGGCCAACCACAGGGTGCCATGTGGCAGCCCGAGGGATACCAAAATTATGTTGAAGTTTGAGCAAAGCGGGCGGGGGTCGAATCTACGATCTCCAAGTCCGAGAACCAAGTCTTTACCACTACACCATGCCTTTGTTCCTAGTTATATAATGTATGCCACATTGTTTTAATGTCATGTGTATTATGCAATGTAGGGGAGGGGGTCGGGGTCTAGCCCTAGCCCTGGTCACCACCTGAGGCGGGACCATGGGCAGGATGCTAGCCCTGTGAACCCACCCAATGGTCATTAACTAGTAACCGTTAGCAATAAATTCCAACCCGCCATGTGTCAAGACTAAGGGTTAACGCTGACGGTTGGCACAAAAACCGCGACGTTATTTTTTATATAAAAAAATGTTTTACTAACCTTATGATATGGTTAGAAAATCAACATTAAGGCCTTATTGGTAAAATTAGTGTGGTGACAATTTCACCTATTTTTTTGGAAAATTGGTGCTTATTTAGCTGAATTTCGGATGAATTTGTATGATGGTGACAAATTTTGTGGAAAATGTGGAGCGAATAGTGCAAAAACTTGGGGAAGTCGTAACTTAGTTTTTGACCAAAATTGATGTATAAAGAGGTTACATAAGAATTTTTGGGCATTCTCGAGCTGATGGGACATGTTTCAAAGTTGTTTGAGCATTGTAAACATATGTAATCACACTTTTGAGCATAATAGAAGAGGGCCAAACCATTGGAAGGTGGACCAAGGAGGCGTAGCCCAGGCGGGGTTTACTCCTTCATCATGTGATGTTGTGTTACTATTTATGGTAATGTTCATGTCTGTTAGATGTTGTTGTTCAGTGTTTTTTAATGTTAATTTTCTCAATAAATTCACATAAAAACACATAAAAACTCATGAAAATTTTTCAATTTACCTCATAACTCTCAAGCACTTTGTTTATATTCTGAATTGGAGCCTAGCACAAAAAACACTAATATTCCCATTCAGATCAAGTTGGTACCATAACACTAGGTTTACTTGTGCAAGGAGGATTTAACTATTTTGCAAGTGTTTAAATGCTTACAAGGTTGAAGCTCAAGAGAGGAGAAGGAAATCTTGTGGGTGCAGGTTCTCTAGTTGGAGCAAGGAGAAGGAGGGCACAATTGCCATGATTTCCACCACAAGATTCACCTCCTGTTGCACTTGAGGCTTATCTAAGCATGTCTCATGAAAGAGGAAATGATAAAATGATAGAGGATGAGAATTATTTTAGGAAGGATTTCTTTGACATGACAGATTTGGTGAAAGTCCTCTATGAAGAGAGGAACACAAGGTTGCAGGGTGAAAGCTCTGGGCATCCAAGAAGAGAGGGTTCTCCAGGAGGAGGAGGTAATGGAAATGGTTATAAGCCATCATCTACTCCACCATCATCCTCACCTTCATCTTCATCCTCTTCCACTAATGCAACCCTTACTCATACTCATCAACTTACCTAAAAAGGAATTGGTAAACAACCCTTGTTAAAAATTGATATTAAATTTGAGCTGCCTATGTATAATGGTGAAGTGAATGAAAAGAAGCTTGGAAATTTGGTTTTCCAGTTGGAGGTCTACTACAGAATTCAAAACCTTCAAGATGATGATACAAAGATTCAAGTAGCTTCCTTGAGACTGGAGGGTGTAGCACTAATATGGTGGGCAGTCAAGACACAAGATGAGATTAAAAAACATGGTAAGATCTCACTCTCTTGTCTAATTTCATTGGTGCAATTAAAATAAAATTTTACCCTCTAGCATATATGCAAAAATCCATCATGAGTTGGCATAACTTTAGACAACTTAAAGGTCAAAGTGTGCAAGATTACACCCAATAATTTAGAAAAAGAGCTCTTATGTTAGCTGTTGATTTGCATTCACAAGATACGTTCCTCAATTATATAGGGGATTTTCATAGATACCTAAGGCATAATATCATTATGTTCAATCCCACTATTCTAGATGAGGTTTGTATGCAAGCCACTCACCTTGAGGTAAGAGGGAAAAACATTCGAGAAGAGGGTAAAAAGAAGCCATTTAAGGGCAGAGAGAAAGGAAAGGGTTTCAAAGGAAAGGGAAAGAAAAATGAATTTTTTAAAAAGGAAGGAGAGAATTGACATGCAAACATTGTTTCAAAGAGGGTCACGACAAAGACCATTGTTGGAAGCTTCATCCAAAGATGAGGCCCAAGAAATTCAATAACAAGGGAGAACAAAAAACAACTGCAACCACTCAACAGGATTTGGGATCTGACTCAGGTGATGAAACTAAAATTACAGCCATCTGTATGAAAGGAAAAGAATTCATTCCTAGCACTAGTTCATAAATCTGTCACACTAGTACTCCAAATGAAGGAACAAGGATTGAATTATTTCATGTGAGGGTTATTTCAAAACATACAAAAATCAACACAATATTTGATAGTTGGTCTCAAGCCAATTTGATATATGAATACTTAGTCAATAAAATTAGTCTTGAAACCATTCCTCATCACAAACCATATCCATTGGGTTGGCTATGAAAAAACACAAATTTTCAAGTTACAAGGAAGTGCATTCTTCGGTTTGCAATCACAACAAACTTCATTGACGAAGTTGAATTAGATTTTGTATCGCTTGATATTTCAGGAATTTTTTTAGGAATTCCTTACCTCTATGATATAAAATCAATCTTCTATCGCCATGAAAAAAAGTACCACTTCTTCAAAAATGGTGTGGAGTATATTGTGAGAGCTCATCGCAAGAAACTAAATCTTTCATTAGTTAATGCAGGGCAAATGAAAATACTAGTGAATTCAACCAAGAATTTTGTGCTTCTTATTATTAAACCAAAGAATGATGTTGATTATGAAACATTTCAAGGTTTTTATCCAAAGTTGAAATTTGATTTTATTGAAGTGGTTAATCAAAATAATGAGATTTTTTAGGAGCCAAAGGGATTTCCTCCCAAGAGGGGAATCCAACATGAAATACAGTTGCAGCAAGTTTGTCCTCTTCCTAACATTGGCATGTATAGTATGTTGGTGATGGAGAGTGTTGAAATCACAAAGAAAAGTCAAGAGTTGTTGGACAAAGGGATCATCCGACCAAGTACTTCTCCATGCAGGTCACCTATTGTGTTGGTGCCAAAGAAGGATGGAACATGGCACATGTGTGTATATTTTCGTGCATTGAACAAAGTTATGGTAAAGAACCGTTATCCACTTCATAGAATAGATGATTTACTTGATCAATTGAAATATGCAAAGTATTTTACTAAGTTGGAATTAAGGAGTGGCTACCATCAAATTATAATTGCTGAAGGTGACATTCGGAAGTTGGCATTCAAAACAAAGAAAGGTTTGTTTGAATGTCTTGTTATGCCTTTTGGTTTATGTAATTCTCCTGCTACCTTTATGTGTGTGATGAATGATGTTTTGAGGCCATTTCTTGATGAGTTTGTCATGTCTAGTTAGATGATATCTTAATTTTTAGTAAATCACTTGATGAACATGTCATGCATGTAAGAAAAGTACTTAATGTCTTAAGGAAAGAACACTTTTTTTTGAAGATGTCAAAATGTGAGTTTGGTAAAACTTCTTTGGTGTACATGGGGTATATTGTTGGAGGAGGTGAGTTGAGGATAGACCCCTATAAGGTTGAGGTCATTGTGAATTGGCCAACACCCAAGATAGTCACTAAGGTAAGAATTTTGTTTGGGAGAAACCCAATATTGGAGGAAGTTTATTGCTAATTTTTCTTCTATCGCAACTCCTTTACATGCATTGACTAGTGTGAAAAAGATCTTCCAGTGGGGAGGAAATCAACAAAAACATTCAATGCTTTGAAATAGAAGATCAGTTCAGCCCCATTAGTTGCACTACCATACTCGAGACATCCCTTTGAGATTGAAACTGATGCAAGAAACTATGCCATGGGCACAATTCTTATGCAACATGGTAATCCCATTTCATTTCATTCAGAAAATTTCAATGGTGCAATGATTAACTATCCTACTTATGACAATGAGATTTATGTGTTGGTTCAAAGTGTGAAAAAGTAGAAACACTACTTGACGGGAAAGGAAACCATCATACACACAAACCACCAACCATTGTAATATTTCCAATCGCAAACTAAGTTGCGACAATCAAGGCACTTTCGATAGATGGGTTTCTTACAAAAATTCCACTTGGTCATCATGTATAAGAAAGGTATTTAAAACAAGGTTGTTGATAAGCTTTCTAGGTCTATTGTTAGTGCAACTACTTTACTCAAGAATAATTATGTTTTCCATGAAAGTTATGTTGAGAAATATGCATTTGCTAATGACTTTCAAGATGTTTATGCAAACTTGAGTCAAGGCAACCAAGTAGAGGAATTGGATTACCATGTACATAATAACTTTTTGTATCATTTGGGTAAGCTTTGTATTCCATAGGGGGAGAGAGTGAATGTCATAAGGGAAGCACGCACTTATCTTATTGCTGGACATTTCGGTGTAAGAAAAACAATGGCACATCTTCAGAGGTATTGTTATTGGCCTCATATGCTTGAAAGTGTGTCATGTCTCATTAAAAAAAAATTATTATGTGCAGTCAGTAAACCTAGCAATAGGAAGTTAGGATTGTACACACCACTTCCAGTACCTTCACGTCCATGGGAGAGTGTTTCTATGGATTTTGTAGGAGGTACTGCTTTGTCAAAAAGAGGTCATGATTATTTGTATGTAGTTGTGGATAGGTTCAGCAAGATGTGTATATTAATGCCATGTAAAAAGAAAATCACAGTTGAACAAACAACTCACTTATTCTTTCAGCATGTTTGGGTTCACTTTGGATTGCCCACATACATTGTTAGTGATCGAGATTCTCAATTTGTTGGGAATTGTTGGTCAAGTTTGTGGGACTTGATGGATACGAAGTTGAACAAGAGTACAACCTTTCATCCACAAAAATATGGTCAAACTGAGCTGGTCAATCGAACAGTCATACATATTCTTTGAGGATATTGTAAGAAGCATCTTAAGTTGTGGGATGAAAACTTGCACTACATTCAACAATCTTGCAACTGTGCAAAACACTCCTCTACACAAACATCACCATTTGAGGCATGTCTTGGATACTTGCCTGAATTTCCATTTGATTTCATTTTTGGGAAGGATGTTGTTATGGTGGACATAGAGACATAGACAAAGACAAGAATTTCATAGAGAAAATCCAATTGATACATCAAATAGTTCAAGATCAGCTTGAGAAGAGCCAAAGAAAGTACAAAGCAAGGCACGAAAATCATCATGTAGATCACAAGTTCCAAGTTGGTGAAGAATTTTTGATTCACATTAACAAAGAGAGGCTTCAAGGGGAAGGTAAAAAACTGAAACCATTCCATTATGGTCCTCTCATAATTTTGGAAAAGATTGCTGACAATGCCTTCAAGTTAGATTTTCCTTCATACATGTAAATTTACTCTGTTGTTAATGTTGAGAGCTTGAGATTGTATAAGCCTCCTTTGATTGAAGATCAAGGAGAACATGTTAAAATTCCTTCTATTGAAGTCTTTTCTCCTAAATATCTTGATGAGCTTTAGAAAGACACCATTCTTGACAAAAGAACAAGGACATAAAAATGAGGGAGTGTAAAATACCTTTGTGTGGGGATCAAAGGAATAAATACTTCTAAGGCCAAATGGATCAAGATTGGAAAGGTGAGGGAATTGTACCCTCATCTTCTGAACAACTGAAAGTGATATTTTGGGGTCCAAAAGCTTCCAGTGGGGAGGAGTGATTAGGTGCTCAAAATTATGCTCAAAAATGAAATTTGTTGGAATGGCATGGAACCTGAATGACCATGTATATATCATCGTTATAACTAGGGTGCAATGTGTTTCACGGAAAACCGACACCATATGCTCCCAGAAACGTGTTATGTCCACTTTGTGAAACAAGTAAATTAAAAAAAAAATGCAGGACAACTCGGTCAACAGTCCGTACTACTGACTAGGCATTCCTACATGGAAGGGTGACTTTGCAAGCTGACTTGGTCAATGGTTTTCTTCAAAAAATGATATCATGCCAAGTGACACTTTCTTATTGTTTGAAATGGTGCATTTTAATTGGTTGATTTGGTGGCCAACCACGGGCTACTATGTGGCCCAACCAAGGGCTGCCATGTGGCAGCCCGAGAGCCACCAAAATTATGTTGAAGTCCGAGCAGATCGGGTGGAGGTCGAACCCACAACCTCCAAGTTCGAGCACCATGTCTTTACCACTAAAACATGCCTTTGTTCCTTTATATATAGTGTATGTCACTTTGTTTTAATGTCATGTGTATTGTGCAATGGGGGGAGGGGGTCGGGGTCTAGCCCCAACCCTGGTCAATGCCGAAGGCAGGACCATGGGAGGGAGGTTAGCACCCCCTCTAATGGTCATTAAACATTAACCATTAGCAATAAATTCCAACTTTTCATGTGTCCACACTAAGGGTTAATGCCGACGGTTGGCACAAAAACCGCGGCGTTATTTTTTATATAAAAAAATGTTTTATTAACCTTATGATATGGTTAAAAATTCGACATTAAGGCCTTATTGGGAAAATTTGCGCGGCGACAATTTCTCCTGGTTTTTGGGAAAATTGGGGCTCATTTAGCTAAATTCTGGGCGGATTTGTAGGATGGTGCCGGATTTTGTGGAAAATGTGGAGCAAATAGTGCAAAAAACTAGGGAAGTCATAACTTACTCAGTTTTTGACCAAATTCGATGAAGAAAGAGGCTACACATGCATTTTTGGGCATTCTGGAGTAGATGGAATATGTTTCAGAGATGTTTGAGCATTGTAAACATATGTAATCACACTTTTGAGCATAATAGAAGAGGGCCAAGCCATTGGAAGCTCGGCCAAGGAGACATATCCTAGGCAGAGTGAACTCCTACATCATGTGTTGTTGTGTTACTGATTATGGTGATGTTCATGTTTGTTAGATGCTATTGTTCGATATTTTTTTTATGTTAATTTTCTCAAGAAATTCACATAAAACCACATAAAAACTCATGAAAAACTTGCAATTTACCTTATAATTCTCAAGAACTTTATTTATATTCTGAATTGGATCTTAGAAAAACAAACACTTATATTCTCATTCAGATCATGTGATCATATATATATGTGTTGGTTAGTTAGGCATGGTATTGGTTGATCATTATGTTATATGTTGTTGATGAATATGTTATATGTTAAGTAGTAGCTAGCCCGATGCTTATGTTGTATGTTGTTGATGAGCATGCTAGTTAACTTGATGATTAGGCTTATAGCATTAATATCTTGTTGTTATATGTATCATGCTAAATTGGATAGGCCTAGGAAGATGGTTAGGATTATGAAATTCATGTATGAGTAAACTTATTTGTGATATTATGTCATACTAATCTAGGTTGACTATTCATATGTGATTTTTATGCATGAAGGACATTTGTTTATGAGTATATGATGTGAACATGTTAGTTAGTTACTGTTATGAATATCATGATCATCTTTTTGTTTGAGGTGATGTGTTGTGAAGTCATATAGAGCTAATCTATATTGATTTTATAGACAATATAGGCTCTTCTGAGATACATTAAGGTATGAGTTTGCTTATGTCGTGTACTTAATGCTTGATTGTTGGATTATGTCATCTATCTGGTGTTGAGTGTTTGGTGTCCATTATGTCATCTAGTTGATTTATCTAACATGGTACATTTATAGTTTGTTTGAATGTTTGACTAATCGCATGATATGAGTATGTGTTTATAAGACTGCACGAAGAAATGATCTTGTTTTAAGATGGTTGTACTAACACATATGTGTTGGGATAGATGTTATGGAATTGAGTATAAGTAGGTGATAGTTGCAGTATTATGATTTTGACTATCATTTGATTATTGCATGTTTGTTAGTCTTTGTAAAAGTTGATTTCAAATTGATACATATGTTGTCTTGATCTTTGGTACATATGGCTGACATGTGTGTTCAGTTATAGGTCAGTGTGTTTAGCACGACAAGGTAAGATAAATGGTATAGTGTTATATTTGTTATGCACTGAAAATTATGTGGTTATCGTAGTATGATGCAAGGGATTGCATGGCAAGAGACGACCATGAAATATTGAAGAAGGCTTGGGTTGAGCTTCCTTTGGGAGTATTGGAAACCATGGGGTTGAGTCATGGTGGTTGTTTTTATTCTTGTATTTTTGTCTTTTATGAGTTGTTTGCACTTGATTTGTAATTTTTTCCATGTTTGGTGCAAGGCCTTGCCACTTTGTCGTGATGTTGTATTTATTTTGGTTTTTCTAAATGATCTCGGGTGATATGAATCTAAATGTTCGTTTTGATGTGCTAATTTCATCTTCATATTTATAAACAATTGTTGATCATTCTTCATGTGCATAGGTTTCCTTATGGTGTTTGTGAGTGCTAAACAGGTAATTGTGTCAAGCTTTATGTTAAATTAATGAGAATTTTAACATTAAAATGAAGTACTAAACAACAACAATAAAATGTATAGAAAACCATCAAATGATCCATTAACACAGTGTTTTGATGAAGGAGTTCACCCCTCCTGGGCTACATCTCCTTGGTCTAATTTCCATGGCTTGGGCCTCTGTATTAGATCAAAATGGAAAAAAGTGTTTTTTACATTCCTATATTGCTCCTGAAACCTACTCCAACATGCTCATAATTTCCAAATCATCTAGGATAGACTCTTATTGAGCCTAATTTGGTCGAATTTTGCAAAATTTATGGCAGAAACAGTTTATCCAGCTAGGAAATCTCCACTAAAATTGGAGCAACTCGAGCTAACTCTGCTAGTTTTGGAGTTAGCACCGAACTTGGAAGACTCCACCATCTTCTCCACCAAGATAATTATGGTTTAATTGGCAGATAAGTATGAGTTAATTAATTGATAATTGGTGTTTAGCGCTAAACACGTGTTTAGCCCAAATTCGAATTAGCACATAATAAAACATGTTTAAGGGCTAAATAACCCTAGTTTAGTGGTTGATGCGCTCTTAAGTTTAGAGCCTCCGCCCTGTGTTTATAGCATCCAGGTCATATGTATGAGGGGGCTGGCACCCTCCTCCACCCACTGGTTAAATGATATGGAAAAAAATACATGTCGTGACCTTAGTAGTTAAGAACCATCGTAGTGGTCTAGTGGTAACGATGACACGTTGTGTGGGGGAAGTCGCGGGGTTGAGCCCTGACCTCTACCTATTCTATGTATAAAATTTTGCACCGTTACATATAAATAGAATTAGACCGTTGTATAATATTTCAACCTTTGAAAATAGTTGGAATTCATACTTTGGAAGGGGGCACGTGGCGGCCTTCAAGCTAGCCACGTGTCCTCATGCCATTGGTTCATTCCAAAACCAATAAAAACGCAAAAAATGACCCACTCAGCCACCAACCACGAAGTGACACTTGGAATAGTGTCATTGGGAGAAATTAATGAATATTCATAGAATATTCTTTTTTGATGACTAAGATGCCATGTCACCATTTTGTCCTTTCTGCAAAATTTTTAGTCGTTTAGGAAAACGAACATCAAGCTCTATCTTCCTCACACAAAGTCGGTTTTTTATGAAACAAATTGTGTCAGATTCCTAGAGACAAGCACTTCGCGATCGTTCATGTTTCGATTGATTCTGAGCACTTCAATTTTTGAGCTTAACTCTAAGCACTTGATCATTCCTCCCCACTAGAAGCCTTTTGGACCCCAAAATCTCTTTTATTACTAAACATGTGGATGAGGGTACAGTTCCCTCACCCTTCTAGTCTCAATCCACTCAAATTTTTCCATTTTCATCAATTTGATATTCTCACAAAAACTAATATTTTTCCTTGACTCTGGACACCCTCTCTTGCTGTTGTAGACACTGTCATGCTGCAATTTCCATAAATTTGCAGAGTAACAATATTTCCTTGGAGAAAAAAAATTGTTCCTACCTCGATCGTCAATCAAAGGAAACCTGAAAACTGTCTCACCTCGAACACTCTCATCATGTCGATTCTTAGTTGATCTTGCTTTATACTTGGGTCAAATTTTTACCAAGTATGTTTTCCATTTGAATGTACCCTTTGGAAAAAAGAAAAAAAGCACTTGTGGAACCTATGCCTTCTTTGTAAAATTTATTAGGCGCTTTCTCTTTGACCTTTTCTCTCTTTCACTGGCATCTTGTTTCCAACACTACTCAACACTGATGTTGACTGCTGCAAATATTTCACATATTTTTTACCTCCTTTCAAAGGAAATTTGATAGAGTCCTGAAACATCGTATTACAAGCATAAGAAACTTCAATGAAATCAACTTGTTCATTCGATGCATCTTTTTGAAAGTTCTTATTCGAAATATATCTATGCTTGATCATTAACAAAATCAAATTTTGACTTGCATTCACTATTCTCTTCATTTCTCCTGCATGTATAAGAGACAGACTTATCTTCTTCTTATGCGCTCTAAATATGTACTCAATTCCATCCTTAAACAAGTGATAATTTTCTCATGGTGATGAAATATTGCTTTCCTATCATAAATATAAGGACCTCCTAAAACAATACTTGAAATCTCAAGCGACACTACATCAAGTTCAACTTTCTCAAGAAATTTTGACTCGATTGCAAACCTTAGAATCCACTTCCTTGTTACCTGCAAGTTTGCATTCTTGAATATCCACCCTAAAGGATAAAGTCTTGGATGTATAACAATTTCAAGGTTTAGCTCCTTAACTAAGTATTCGGAAATCAAATTAGCTTGAGAACCACTATCAAATAGTGTGTCTATCTTGGTATGTTTAGAAACGACTCTAATATGAAAGAGTTCAATTCTTGTATCTTCATCTTGAGTTACATTGGAACAAGTTGAAGAACTAGTGCTTTATATGTTCTTACCTTTCAAACCCATTGTTGTAATCTTGGTTTCATCTCTTGAATCAGAACTTAAGTCATGTTCAATGATTGCAATAATTTTCCCCTTCTCTTTGTCTTTCAGTTTTTTTAGCTTCAACTCTGGATGAAGTTACCAACAATGGTATTCATCATGGCCATTCTTTGAAAAATGTTTACATGTGAGTTTCTCTTTCTATTTTTTGATTGAGCTATTTCTCCTTCCTCTTCCATTAAACTTTCCCTTTCCTTTACCCTCATACTCAAGGAAACTATCACTTTTCTCATCTACACTTTGTTTCCCTCTTGCTTCTAAATGTGTGCCGTGAACACAAACCTCATCTAAGTTTGTGGGATTGAACATGAGAATAGTATGTCTAAGTTAACTGTGCAAACCCCCAATATACTTTAACAAAGTTTTTTGAGAATACGAATTAACACCAAAAATAAGAGCTCTTTTCCTAAATTCATGAGTATAATCTTGCACACTTTTCCCTTTCAATTGTATAAAATTATGCCAGTCTGTAATGGATTTTTGCATGTAAGCTAGAGGATACAATTTCCTTTTAATGGAAGCAATAAAATTTACCACGACATTGAGATCTTACCGTGGTTTTTAATCTCTTATTGAGTATTTTCTTCCCACCATACAAGCGTTGATCCCTCCATCCTCAAGGAAGCCAATTGAATATTTATGTCATTTTCTTGAAGGTAATGAATTCTACAATAGACCTCCAAATGAAGAATCGAAATATCCAACTTCTCTACATCCACTTCATAATTATACATTTGAAGCTCAAATTTGACATCAAGTTCGAGTAAGGGAGTTTTTCCTTTTGGAGTTTTTGAGTGAGTATGGGTGGTTTTGGCTGTGGAAGTGGAAGATGATTTTGATGGTGATGATGAGGATGATGATGAAGATGGTGGAGATGGAGAAGTATTTCCTCCACTTCCCTTTGAATCCTTCTCTTCATCCTTTTTGTCTTATGAGGTTCCATCTCCATGTGGAGACTAAGAATTGCCTCCAACCATCCTGGTGCTCCTCTTTTCAAAGAGGACCCTAACCCTTTCAGTTATGTCATATACGACCTTCTTGTATGCTTCCTCTTCTAAAATACCTTCAATATCTCCTACACCTGACATGATGGCTATGGATTCATGCTCAACTTCTAGTGCAACTTGTACCTCCTGAATCTCAGCTAGAGATAAAACTTGAGGTGCTTCAAATGCAGCTAAGAGTGAAAATTTGGGTGGAGATGGTGGCCTTATGTCTCTCCTTCTTCTAGTCCTAACCTGAGGACTAGAAACCAATAGTTTCTATTCTACTCTCTGCAAATTTAACCTTGTAAGCATCACAAATTTTCAACCTTTAAAACCCTACTTGCACAAAACTCAAGAAAATATCAAGCAAATAACCTTTGTTATGATACCACCTTGATATGTATGAATGTTAGTTTTTTTGTGCTAATTTGTCTTCATATTTATAAACAATTGTTGATCATATGCTTAATGTGCATAGGTTTCCTTATGGTACTTGTGAGTGTTAAGCAGGTGATTATGTCAAGTTTTATGTTAAATTCATGAGCATTTTAACATTAAAATGAAGTACTGAACCACAATAATAAAATGTACAGAAAACCATCAAATGATCCATTAACACGGTTTTTTGATAAAGGAGTTTCCCCTCCTGGTCTACATCTCCTCGGTCCAACTTCCATGGCTCGGGCCTCTGTATTAGCTCAAAATGGAAAAAGATGTTAGGTGTGGAGCCTGATTTATATCGTCCTTATTTAGATGTATCGTTGTGTTGGACCCCTTGTTCTTAACAGGGCGGTAACACTGCTAGTTGTTTGATCGCCATCAGGGGGGTCTTGGGGGGGGGGGGGGGCGACGACCTTTTGGAGCCCCCCTTAGAGAGGGGTTTTGGGGGCAGTGCCCCCGAAGCTAAAAACAGATGTAAATTTTCCTTTTAAAATATTGTAATTTCATAGTCATTTTGGGTCGTTCATTGGGCAGATGTTATGATGGTAGAAGTTATGTTTAATTTAGGGTTTTTTTCTCTAGAATTAAACCCCTTTGTTGTATGAGGGTATTGTATTGCGACTATACATCGGGCGTATACTCTGAGCGAGAAATAACAAGGGGGAATATGTGAGAGAGAAGAGGATACCAGAAGGGATCTACTGTAGGTTGTGTCTCTTCATTTTGCTGGATAATATAAAGGAAGGACCGGTTGTTCCCATGGATGTAGCCCAAGTTGGGTGAACCACATATATCTGTGTCTCTCTTTTTTATATGTTTTCTATGTTTGTGTTTCCACATATTTTATGTGTTCCATTGCTCTATAATATATAAAAAGTGTTATTTACAATCCTCTACTACTCTTGAAACCTACTCCAACATGCTCAGAATGTCTAAATAATCTAGGATAGACCCTTCTTGAGCCTAATTTGGTCAAATTTTGCAAAATTTATGGCACAAAAAGTTTGGCCTAGGAAATCTCCACTAAAACAGTAGCAAATCCAGTTAACTCCGCTAGTTTTGGAGTTAGCCCAGAACTTGGCGAACTCTGCCATCTTCTTCGCCAAGATAAGTATGGTTTAATTAATGGATAAGTATGAGTTAATTAATTTATAAGAGGTGTTTAACTCTAAACGCACGTTTAACCGAAATCCAAATTAGCACATAATAAAACATGTTTAAGGTTTAAATAACCCTAGTTTACTGGCTAATGCGCTCTTATGTTCGGAGCCTCTGCCCTGTGGTTATAACATCCAGGTCATGTGTATGAGGGGGCAGGCCCCCTCCTCCGCCCGTCGATTCAATGATATGGAAACAAATATATGACATGACCTTAATAGTTAAGAACCTTAGTAGTGGTTTAGTGGTAACGATGATGCGTTGTGTGGGTGAGGTCGCGGGGTCGAGCCCTAACCTCCGCTTGTTCTATGTATAAAATTTTGCACCATTACATATAAATATTTGACTTTTTTATAATATTTCAACCTTTGAACATAGTTGGAATTCAGACTTTGGAAGGGGGCTTATGGCGACCTCTGGGCTAGCCATGTGTCCTGATGCCATTGGTTCATTTCCAAACCATAAAAACGCAATAAATCACCCACTCAGCCACCAACCATGAAGTGACACTTGACATAGTTTTAGTGGGCGAAATGAAGGAATATTCCTAGAATATTATTTTTTGTTGCCTAGGCTACCATGTCACCATTATGTCCTTTCTGCAAAACGAACAAAATACTCTATCTTCCTCATCTAGAGTAGGTTTTTGATGAAACGAATTGCACTATATTCATGGAGGTGATCAATTCACATTCATTTGGGTTTTGATAGATTCGAAGAACTTCCATTTTTGAGCTTAACTCTGAGCACCTAATCATCGGGGAGAGATTTGTGGTACCCAACATTAAATGTAAGACACAAATGAAGCTGGGTGCATGAGTAAGTGCAGTGGAATGTAAGAGTATGATAGTCGGTTGGATTGGTTAGGTCCATTGTGGTAAATGGATGGTGGTAGTATAGACATGAGAAATGTAACCATAAAGGTAAAGTAAATGAACTGAGTTGTTATATGCCTTGGCTAAGTTGGGAACTATGGTTCTCAACGTGGTGGATGTCGTGTGAAAATAAAGGAAGTTCTCTTAACCTCGACCTTATGCTATCTGGTAATTATGATGTGATCATGATTATGTTACTATTTATATATGTATACATGTATGTATGTATGTCGTGTCTGAAAGGGTCATCTTGGATCATGATTTGTTTAATGTTGATGTTTATATGCATATATGTGTGTATGTATGTCATTGTATGAATGGATCATGATTTTTTTATGCTGAAAATTATATATGTGTGTATCTATGTATCTATGTCACTGTCTGAAAGGGTTGTCAAGGATCATTCTCGTGGATGAATGATTTATTATGTAATGAATGGCATGAAGATGTTCTTGGTATTATGAGGAATCAAGTGGGAAGAGTAGCCCTGACAGATCTATGAGGTCAGTATCATGTGGACATGAAATGATATTATATGCTTGTACTATTCCTATGTTTATGTTATGGACAGGTAATGTTGAGGGGTACATCAGCGAAGTGAAAGCAGTGCAATCTGCAACATGCAAGGATAAGGATGGATAATGGAAATACATTAGAAGAAAGGTTGCTTGTGGGGTTAGTGTCTGTTCTATGGGTGCAGTACTACTATTATATCATATGTTGCACATGTTGTATATTCAGTGATTGTACCTATGGTGATGTGTACATGTAAAATATATAGTATTGTGTGCATATGATGTTGTATGTGTGTTGTATATATGGTGTTGTGTGTATATTTCATATGCAGTGCTACGTATAGATGGTGCTATGTACATGTTGGATATATGGTTTTGTGTACATATTGTATTGTGTGCATGTTGGATATGTGGTGCTGTGTATGTATGGTGCTATACACATGTTGAATATGCAATGGTATGTGCATATGGTGTTATGTGTGTGATGTACATATGGTGTTATGTACATTTGGTGTTGTGTACACATTGTACATATGATGTCGTGTACATGTCGTGCATGTGGCATTGTGTACATGTGGTGTTGTGTACAAGTGCTATTGTGTACACATTGTACAAGTGGTGGTGTACATTTGGCATTGTGTACACATTGTGCAGGTGGCATCGTGTACATGTGATGTTGTGCACACGTTGTGCAGGTAGTGTTGTGTACAAATATTACTATGTACATGTTGTGCATATGGTACTGGTATACATGTGGTATCGCGTGCATGTTGTACATGCTCTATTGCGGACATGCGGTACTATGTATGTGCATGGTGTAGTCGTGGTATCATGACGTGTGTATTCGTTGTGTTGTACTCTATATATGTATATATATTGTGTTTTATTATACACCGAGTGTAGGTGTATGTATTGTATTGTACACCGAGTGTAGGAATATGTATTATGTTGTATTATACACCGGGTGTAGGTGCATGTGTTGTATGTCAGCGTAGGGATATGTATTGTGTTGCATTGTACACGGGTATAGGTGTATGTGTCGCATGCCAGTGTGGGTGTGTGTATTATATGGTGTTGTATGTCGTATGTGAGTGTATTTGTTGTGATGTAAACTGTGTGTATGTGTATGTGGTTTAAGAAAAGGAATTAGGTGTTTTTCAAGTGTGGCAACTGATATGGTGTGTGTATAGAAAGAACAAAGGCTGAAGTAAGGACCGATGACGGATAAGTATCAATACTTTACTTCAGTTATATTATGCATGTGATCTATGATTCTAACATATTATTGCTACATGTAATTTATGATTATGGTTTATGATGATTGCATGTGATTCATGATTTTCACCTATGATGGTTGTGTTTTGATCTAAACAGATGTGATATGTTTATACATGGTGATTTTATCAAACAACTAGTTTGATTTGTTGTGACATGAAGTAAATAGGGCTGTAAGTGTGCCTTATTGATGAGTTACCAATGAGGTATGATGTGAATTTATTTCTATTTATTTTTACTCTAATGGGAATTATGTGCTTTCTACAAAAGGCATACAATGCTTGGTTGGGTGATTGGAACTGACTACAAGAATTAACAACATCAACAAAAGGAATTGGAACATGCAACAGTATGTTGGTAAAACACTTCAAGAGCGGGGCCATAGTGGGACACTGGTACCCAATAGTGTCCATTGACTACTATGAGCATGCTATGACCAGTATGATGGTTTTGAGGCAAGGATATGCCTTTCTTTTTTGTATCTTCTGATGCGAGGAAGCCTTTCCAAGGGAAGGAATTCCCGAGATGGGAGTGCCAGTGGAACTTGGAAGGTGAGGACTACACGAAAGTGGGTGACCGGATTTCCCAAGGGATTGAGTAGAAAATAAGGGAAGGTCGTGGATGGATTTGTTTTTGTCATTAGCATTGCTAGATGGGATCAAATTCACATTGGGAGTGTGCCTTGGAACAATGAGCCAATAACTGTTCACTAAGAGAAGTGGCACAAGATTGTAGCGCTAGAAATTGGACGCAACTTTGAATTTGGCAGTGGATTCTAGACTTCCTGGGAAGGAAGTGAATCCTACTGCTACTTTGACGGTGGAGGTGTGAGCCTTTTGATTCCCTTGTTGCTGATACATGCATCGTATCCTTTTATTTTTTGGTGAGAAAATGTGCATATTTTTATATGTGTATATTATTGTAAATAATGTATCAAGCTGGATTGATAAAGCTCCATAGAAAATATGGTTATTCATTGGTTGAAGCGAATGTGTATGAGTATATGTGGCTTTTATTGTAAATACCATAATGATCTATGTTATATAGCTCCAATACATGATATTTTTGTCATATTTCAGCAATGGTCATTATAAATACTGCAACGAGTTGTGCTATAAAGCTCCATAGGTAGTATGTTTTGTTTTCAATAGTATCGTTGGTTGTAGGTGTCATTTAACATCGAGGACGGTGTTCCCCCAAGGTGCAGGGTTCTGTAATAGTCCTAGTTAAAAAATCATGTAAAATATATAAAACCACGATGATGGGACACGTATTCCAAGCTGAATGGTGGGAAAAAACATCCTAGCGGGTGTTCATTTCAGTTAATATGGCTAAGGAAATTGGCAAAGGAAATGGAAAAGGCATTGGAAAGGCATGCAACATTTATTAGAATTTATTTATGAAAATAATGTAAAATAGGAGAAAAGGGAGGTGAAATTGCATGTGAGGAGGAAAATGAAGGAAAATAATGGAAAATTAAGAAAATAGAGGCCTCATTAATAAAAAGGCTTCTGAGGATCGGTTGGTAAGCTTTTTCAGTGCAGTTTTGGAGCTCTCATTATTATCTCTCTCTCTCTCTCATACTCTTGGATACTTAGATTTTTCTTGGAGCACTCTTGGAGAGTGTGGATACTTGGTGATTTGGAGCAAGAAGGAAAAGGAAGAGCTGGAAAGTGCAAGTTGACATCAGGATCAACAAATACAATGGGATTTGATTGCATGTATTAATTTGCATGCATGTTTTCCTCACTATTTTTGGCATGCATGGTGTATGAATATGGATTTGCCTAGCCTTGCTATTTCCTGGATAACCATGGTGTTGTTGGTTTATTTCCATTGATTGTTTTCTAGTTGGTTCTTATGATTCCTTTAGTTGTTGGGTTGAGTTATTAGTTCATGGAGCCTTGGTTGGAAAAACGCTCTAGAGCACTAGGTGGGTTGAGTTAATAGTCATGGAGTCTTGGCTGTGACATACACTCTGGAGACTTGGAACAACTTGGATAGATACCAATTCGTGATGGTTGTGATGTCCGACCGTGAGGTGGAATCACTAGTTGAGGGTTGAGGCAATTTGGCCTCTAGAAGCCCTAGATTGATTTTGATTGATGTGTTTGATGAGATCCCACATTCATGTGTGGGATATGACATGAGGGTGATTGGCTGAAGTGAGACTTGGCTCAGCCAATATATGGTCGGGTGGAATGTGGAAGACCCATCTTCAGTTGGTTTTTACATTTAGTAAAGAAGAGCTCATTCCTTTGGCATTTGGTATGCAAATGAATTAGTTATAATGTGGATTCTATTGTCGTTGTATCCATGATATTTCTGTTGTTATTATGTTGGTTATAAACATGTATTTTATCAGTGATGATGTATGGCTCTATCCATGTTTTTGCTTGTAAATGAATACACAATGTATCTATGGTCAAGTAGATTTTATTGCAGCTTATGATGTAAGGGAGAAATTATTCTTAGTGATTCTTATATAAGTATGATACCCCTATGTTTAAATTTGCCTTTTACACCTATAGATGCAATGTTTAACGAAATTCTTGTCATGGATAGGAGGGGTTCAAATGAGTTCCTAAGGATGTGATTCCTTTTGTACCTTTTTTTTTAATGTTATTTATCATTCCCCAAAGTTTCATGAAGTTATGGGCAGTGACATGGGCTCTAGGGCTGAAAAGGTGGCACAAATCCCAGAGTTTCACACATAAAACTGACCATTTGGGGCCCTGACCGTTACCTTGCTTTGGAATTCCTGCCACTATAAGCTCCCAGCCACTATCTTTCCTTGGAATGCCTGCAACTATGGTCTAAAAGCATCAAAAAGTAAGCCCCTCTCAGGGGAAATGGTTTTGGAGGTTGGGTTACCTCCTAGGGTTGTTCTTGATGTCGTGTAAGGTGTGTTTGTCTTGTTTCCATTGGTTCCAGTTCTTTAAGGTCATCTAGGAGGTTGAATCTCATATTAGTATCCTCTCATCACATGTTTACCCTGGATGGATGGTTACTTGGGTAGATGTGGGAAAGGGGTGTTATAGAGAGAGAGAGAGAGAGAGAGAGAGAGAGAGAGATGGGGCAAGAGAGAGGGAGGTAGGAGAGAATGGGAGAGAGAGGAAGGATGAGAGAGGAGGAGGAGATTGATGGGGGAAGAGAGAGGATTGGAAGGAAGAGAGATAGAGAGAGAAAGAGAGTGATAGGGGAAGAGAGAGAGACGTATGATAGAAAGGGATATAGAGGAAGGATGAGAGAGAGGACTTGAGAGAGAGGAGGAGAGAGGGGTGGAGAGAGGTAGGGAGAGAGGAAGAGAGAGGGAGGGGTAGTGAGATGGAATTGTAGGGGGATGGAGGGAGGGAAGAAGAAAGACATAGAGAGTTAGAAGTGGCGAGAGAGAGGGAGTGTGTATGTTTGGGGGTGGCATAAAGAGAAAAAGAAGGAGAGATGGAGATAAGGGGGGAGAGAAGGAGAGAGAAGGAGAGAGGGAGGGATATATTGACAAAGTTAGAGGGTCAAGTTAGAGAGAGAGAGAGAGAGAGAGAGAGAGAGAGAGAGAGAGAGAGAAATGGAGAGATATGATGTGAGAAAGTGGAGAGAGGGAGGGAAAGATAGATGAATTTGGAGGGGGAGAGGGAGGAAGGTAAGAAGAAAGACATAGAGAGAGAAAGTTGGAGAGAGAGAGGGAGTGATAAGGAAGATGCAGAGAGAGGGAGATATGAAAACATGAGGAAAGAGATAGAAGCGAGGGAGGGAGAGAGAGAGAGAGAGAGAGAGAGTGGGAGAGGAGGAGGGAGGGATAGATATATAGGTTGAAGAAAGAGAGTGTATGTTTTGGGGGTGATATAGAGAGACATAGGGAGATAGAGATATTTATGGAAGGTGAAGAGAGGGAAGAAGAGAGAGATGGAGAGAGGGAGGGAGGGACATAGAGATTGATAGATATGGAGTCAGAGAGCGTGTGTGTTTGGGGGGGTGAGATAGAGAGAAAAATAAGGAGAGATAGAGGGAGATATAGATATATATGGAGAGGGGAGAGAGGGAAGAATTTTTATTGCACTATATGCATTGATTTTAGTGTAGATGGTGATTTTTAATCCTATTTGATTGCTTACACTAGATGCATTTATTTTAGTGTAGATGTTGATTTCTAAAGATATTTGATTTATTGCACTAGATGCATTGATTTCAATGTAGATCTTGATTTCTAATTATATTTGATTGCTTGCACTAGATGCATTGATTTCAATGTAAATGATTGCTAATCCTATTTCATTGTTTGCACTAAATGCATTGATTTCAGTGTAGATGGTGATTTCTAATCCTATTTTATTGCTTACACTAGATGCATAGATTTCAGAGTAGATGTTGGTTTCTAATCCTATTTTCTGACTTACTCTAGATGCATTGATTTGAGTGTAGATGGTGATTTCTAATATTATTGATTACTTGCATTAGATGCATTGACTTCAGTATAGAAGTTATTTTCTAATCTTATTTGATTGCTTGAATTTGATGCATGTATTTGAGTGTACATGTTGATTTTTTATTTGATATAATTGGACGTATGATGGTATATTAATTTTAAAGTGACTTGATTAACAATGTGCATTGATTTCAGTGTAAGCACATTATTGACAATGTACATTGATTTTTTTTGTTACAGTAATTCGACCTATTAATATTGGAGAAAAAGAGAGATAAGGTATGATGTTTGCTACAACATCTAGAGCTAAATATTTAAATGGTTTACAATTTCAATTGTCATTTTCATATAATCGATATGAAAAGATGACAAAGATAACAGGGGTGAAAATAAGAATAGTACAAGAAAATAGTTTGAGATTGATCACAATGAAGACTATTTGTAATTGACTACATTCTTATTATTAACATTTTCTATCATTCAACACTATTGCATTGTCACTTTGCATTCAAAAATTTTATTTCATCAATTTTCATCATTAAATTTATTAACAATATTTATCATCTCAACAAACTGAGGTACTATAAGCAAATTTAAAATTAAATTGACTAGATAAATCTAAGATATATTTAACATATTAAAAATGATTATATTAATATTATATGTATTTACATATGGTTGATAAATTTAATCATATGTTCGATAGATTTTCCTTGGCCGCACAGAAATGAAACCATCCTAGATCCATCCTAACTCTGGATCTATCAAGGGCTTAGAGGGACCAAATCTCTCGAAGTGCAAGCCTTTCCTCAAGTTTTGCACCCAAAAAAGATATTTGCACCTCAAGAATTTTGATCCCTCCCGACACTTGATAGATTTGGAGTTAATATAAATTTAGATTGGTTTTAATATGTAAATAGATGAATTAAAATTGTTGAAAGTTGGAAAATTGTTTCTAATAAAATTCCATACAAAATTAATAAAACTGCAAAAATAAAAATGGTGTATTTTTCTCCTTGTCAAAAAGCATGAAAAAATAAAAGATCGATATCATCTATGTTAGTCTTATTACTTAGCTCCTCCCACTCTACTCTACTCTCCTCATCCAAAGGCATTTAAATGTAAACCAAAACACGAAAACTTTCAATGTAATATAATTGACAATCAAGATAATTTAATGATCATTACCTGGGACCCACAGAACGAGCTACTGGGAAACGAAGTTGATTCTATTTTGATTTGAAAGTGAAAGGAATGCGGTTAGCAAAGACTAAATCAAATCTATATGCTTTTGCTAACCCATACTTGCTCAACTAATATTAGGCCGATAGGCCTTCTGTTTTGAATTAACACAGGTGCTTTTTCGTCAACCAATTCATTTTGATAATGACACATGTCACTAGTAAAACGTGTGCAAAAAAATCATAAAATCAACCAATTAATCATAAAATCATACTGACTTTCCATTTCTATTTTGGGTAATATGATTTTTACTCCGTTTAAATTTCCTATCTGGACGGAATCAGGTCCAGTGAAACTAAGCTTCACTCGCAATTGAATGCATCTAGACGGAATCAGGTCCAGATTCCCTGCATTTATGATCTTATCTATACTACCAATAAGCGCATACAGCCAAGTGGTGGCGGCTTTTCTCACGAAAATCTAGAGTTCTTTCTATCAATTCCTTTCGGAGCCGAACCGTCAAAGTTAGTTTGAAAATTTCTATTGATCCTTTAATTTTTTTACCGTTTTCAAGTTTATATTCTCCCTTTTTTCATATTTCGGAAGGTTTCTCTACGTGTTAAGGTGTCTAAGTTCACATTCTTCGTTTTTCAGATATCGGAAGCTTTGCTGGGAATGCTTCCATTCTGATTCCTATCTTCGATCCAGATTTCCAGCCTTCTCATTCTCAATTCTGTTCTTAACGGAATGATAAAAGTTAGTTCCTAAATTTCTGTAGATACTTCAATTTTTTCTTCAGTTTTAAAGTACATCTTCATCCGTGCTTCAGATTTCGGATGGTTCACTAAATCTTAATGTATTTAATTCCATATTCTTCCTGTTTCAGATTTCAGACTCTTTTCCAGGAATGCTTCCATGCTGAATCATGTCCTTGATCCAGATTTCCCTTGTTCTGACTCTCGATTCGACTTGAAGCCGAACAATCCAAGTTAGTTTCGAAATTTCCTGTGTTGATCCTTTAAATTTTTTTGAGAATTTACGTTCTCTGGCTTGGAAATGCAGGGCATAAGGTGTCTTCTAATGGCTGACTTATGCAACGATTGTTAATCCGAACCCGCGTTTACTGTGTGTAAGGTCTTTTAAAGCACAGAAAAGGTTTTAGATTTTCCGACTTAGTTTTAGATTTTCCCTTTTTACTTGTTTTCAAATTTCCAACGTCCCCTATTCCAATCCCATGCTGATTTTCTCTTTTTTTGCAGGTTCGATCGGTGCAGACTATTAAATGTAATGTCTCGTCGATATATTGTTAACTTGGTGGATATTGAACCCATTGCAAGGGTTTCAGGCACAAAAATCTTGTTCATTTTACTAGGTATTGTGTTGAGCGCGCAGGCAGGTATCGTCATATCTCGATGGATCTATCTATTTGTTGATTATAATATTAATCATAAAAATCTATTGCTTCTAAAATTATTTGATAGTGTAGCCTATCGATTTTGATGATTGATAACTAGGACGCTGGTGTATGAGTTCGTTGACAATGCAGGCAGCCTAAAACAGTGGCTTAACAGAGATGTAGGGGCTGTTAGTCATGGGATATCCGGATGAGAGAAAGAATCCAATGAATAAAATAACCAATATACTACACCGTAGTGCTTCACCTGCACCACCACCCTGTGCAGACCTCGAGACATAGTCCTTGGAAGCCACGTTGATTTCCCAGTCGCTAGGAGTACCCGCGGGAGACTGCCCGTCATAAACATGGGAAGATTTCAGGGTGCCTAATTTTTTTTATTCTTTGTACTGAAATTCTCTGATTCCTTCCCTCATTTGACGGCAATCGTGAGGAATTTATGATGTCCCTACGCTACCACAAAAATGAGACTTTCCTATATCTAAATAACAATCTCTAATTTTTTTTTGCAATTTCAATTTGATTCTCATATTTATTCAATTTAGAAACATATAAAATCTAAAAAATTAAAAAAATACATGATAATAAATTTTTTGAAAACAACTTCTAAACACATAGTTTTCTTTTTTATTATGCTCGAAATTTTAAGGGCTTCTTAAAAGTTGTTAATTTGGCACTATCACTTCTATCCAGCCTGATAATTTCTTGTTATTTCATGGTTTTAAATATGATTATTAAGTTTTTTATATAAATATTTTTATTTCTAAATATATTTTTTCCAAAAGTCTATGCAGTGTCATAATTTTTTTGTTTTTCCAAAAATCTATTGAGTGTCATAATTTTTTGTTTTTCCAAAAATCTAATTACTGCGTCTATTATTTATAAATAGATATTTATATTAAAATTTTTACTATTTAAATATATTTAATAATAATAAATATCTGTTTTTAAAAAGAATATATGTTTTTAGAATATATTTATGTTTTTAAAAAGAATAAATATATGTGTTTAAAATGAATTCATTATTTGTTATTATCTAACCACTTACCTTGGTCTAATTCAATTTTATTGACATTAAGATTTTGAAGAATTTCTAAAATTCCTAGATGTATATTTTCTACCTTTTTGAATTTGAACTTTTAACTTTTTACAAGAAGGGATGCATTCTTAATTATTAGAATTATTAGAACCACTACAATTTTTAACCACATTATAATTTTTTTTTAATAGATCATTTAACATGCATAAATGTCTCTTTCACAAACTCAATTTTTGTAAATTAAAATATCATCTCATCTATTAATTAGATTTCTTTTGAATATGACATAATCAATTTAATATTTAATATTCTAGCATCTTGTTGACATTCATGAATATTTTAGTTACATATTATAAACTTAAGAAATAAATTTAAGTTTAACGTCTCAATTGTTATTGTTATTTTCTTGTACAACTTTTTTTATTTCAAAATCCTATCGGCCTCTTTTTGCACCTTTTGGGGCAACTGCT
>JAXQQM020086618.1:0-30437 GCA_034641835.2 Pinus albicaulis
ACAGAGTTGAATTATACTGTGACTGAAAAAGAGTTTTTAGCTGTTGTTCATGCAATTAATAAGTTTAGACATTACATAATAGGCTATGAAACTTTTATTCATACTGACCATTCTGCAATTAGATATTTAATGAACAAACCCGTTACTAATGGCAGAGTGACAAGATGGCTCTTACTTTTGCAAGAATTCAATATTACTGTGTTGGATAGACCAGGAAAACAAAATACAGTAGCTGATTTCTTGTCTAGGATTCAGAATACTAAAGAAGATTCTCCCGTAGAGGATAAGTTTCCTGATGAATACTTGTTTGCAGTAACTATTAAGACTCCTTGGTATGCAGATATTGCTAACTATTTGGTTACAGGGAAACTGCCTTCACATTTATTTCCAAATGAAAAACGAAAAATTATTCAAGAGAGTTCAAAATATTCATGGATTTCTAACGAATTGTTTAAAACAGGGCCAGATCTTGTGATCAGAAGATGTGTCATGGAAGATGAAATGCCTGATATTCTTAAGGCATGTCATGATGAACCATGCGGCGGACACTTTGCAGACAAAAGGACGGCCTATAAAATCCTCTCTTTAGGATATTATTGGCCTTCCCTCTTCAAAGATGCAAAACAATATGTCAAAAGGTGTGACAACTGCCAAAGAATAGGGAAACCTACCCTTTCAAATGAAATGCCATTGCAAACACAGGTACTCATTGAACCCTTTGAAAAATGGGCTTTAGATTTCATTGGACCTATTAATCCACCATCTAAGCAAAGGAAGTATATATTGGTTTGTACTGATTATGTTACTAAATGGGTAGAAGCCAAAGCATTAGTATCTGCTACTGAAAATTCAGTTGTTCATTTTCTTTATGAGAATATTTTTACTCGCTTTGGTGTTCCAAGAGAAATTGTGACAGATCAGGGGAGCCAATTCACATCCAATTTGGTGGAGAAGTTGATGGAAGAATACAAAATCAAGCACAGAAGATCTACTCCTTACCATCCACAAGCAAATGGTCAAGTGGAGTCCACAAACAAAGTTCTTGAAAGTATCATCACCAAAACTGTTCATCTACATAGAAGAGATTAGGCAGAAAGGCTTCCTGAAGCTAGTTTGTACTGATTATGTTACTAAATGGGTAGAAGCCAAAGCATTAGTGTCTGCTACTGAAAATTCAGTTGTTAATTTTCTTTATGAGGATATTTTTACTCGCTTTGGTGTTCCAAGAGAAATTGTGACAGATCAGGGAAGCCAATTCACATCCAACTTGGTGGAGAAGCTGATGGAAGAATACAAAATCAAGCACAGAAAATCTACTCCTTACCATCCGCAAGCAAATGGTCAAGTGGAGTCTACAAACAAAGTTCTTGAAAATATCATCACCAAAATTGTTCATCTTCACAGAAGAGATTGGGCGGAAAGGCTTCCTGAAGCCTTGTGGGCCTACAGAACTACATGGAGAAATACAACAGGACATTCTCCCTATGAACTTGTTTATGGGAAAGAAGTCCTGCTCCCCATTGAGTTCCAAGTCAAGACCTTCAAGATAGCAGTTCAGTTGGGGATGGATTTATCAGAAGCTCAAAAGCATAGAATGGAGTAGTTGAATGAGCTAGATGAGATCAGGCAAGAGGCAATTCTAAGAACTGATCTAGTTCAATATCAAAGAGCTAAATGGCATGAAAAATACATCAAAGAGAAGAAGTTTCAAGAAGGAGATTGGGCATTGTTATTTGATTCCAAGTTTAAATATTTTAAAGGAAAATTTCAGACTCATTGGCTTGGGCCATATGAGATTGACAAGATATTTAGCAATGGAGCGGTAAGAATCAAGACCATTGATGAATTTCAAACTCTTCTTATTGTGAATGGCCACAGATTAAAAGTCTATCATAAGCCACTCTCAAAAGAGGAATTTGTCAAAATGTTTCAAGAAAATTCTGCAATCAGGCTGGTACAGAAGAATTCTTCTTCTCCACCAGCCTAGTCTTTGTTCTTTTCAGTTAAAATAAATAAATAAATAAATTGTTGTATAAGCCTAAAAACCAATCATTGATTGGCAGTTTTATACAGAAAATGTAGGGTGAAAATCAGGAACACCTGACACCCTATATTTTCCAAGAAGAAAAAAATCTCTCTTTAATTTCACAAGTTTTGTGACCACCCACTCCATTCCATTCCACTTCATCTCACTCCACTCCATTCCATTTCACTTCATTTCATTTACTTCGTTTCATTTCATTTTTTTTCATGACCATTTTCATTCATTCAGTTATCATCCATCTATTTCCATTCACCCAAATAATAGCTGTGTCAGTTTCCGCAGCTGACATCTGTTTCTGCAGCTGACACCAGTTTCCACAGCCAAAAGCAGATTCTGCAGCTACCACTCTGTTTTTCAAAAAGAATGTACAGTCAGATGTATTTTCACAATCAAGAAATCAAATGCAGGTATGAAGACATATTATGAAGACAGGGGACATTCAAGACATCAAATGAGAAGCAACTAATTGAAGACCAAGGAAAAATGGCAAGAATTCCAAGGTATGAGTAAAATTTATTTCAAATAGCATTTAAAACACATTTTTACATAGTTATGAACCATAGCTCCATTATGTGCAATGATTGTGTTGAAAAACTCCGTAACCACTCCACGATCTCTATATGATCCGCCCATAATCCTTGCATTCATTTTCAAACGGTCCATAATCAAGCCTCCGATCTTCACTCATACTCTGATACTCCACCTGTGATGATGAAACGTGGTTGATTTGACTACGGCTTCTTTCAGCCGCATAAAATCTGTAGCCGTTTCATAAACCTGCTTACATTTACTCTGCAGCCACCCAATTTTAAATATTGCCGGATGCGTTCTATTCCTCCTATTGTTCTATTGATCTCACAGCCGCATTTCCACCGTGCTCATGTAACCCTTCTCTGTTCCGCTTCACTCCATTTTGTTCTCTGTTACGCTACATTCCGTAAACCCATTCTCTGATATCCGCCTACAGTCACTGGTCTCCTCCATAAATCGTGCTCATTTCTGCTCATTCAGCCATCTTACCTCCGTTGAACCCTCCTCACGCAGACAAGTTTTAAAGAGCAGAAAGAAGGATGGGTCAGTTGTTGAGAACAGAACCAGAAGGACCTAAATTCATGGAAGGATACCCGCAAGTCAGAGATTTATTGAAAAAGGCAAAGTGGCTTCGATTCATCCAAAAGTTTAGAGGCTACCATAAAGAGGTGACAAAAGCGTTTGCAAGGTCTTTCAATGGCCTGGAGGTAGAGATTGGGGACCTTAAATTCACGGTGAATGAGGCATCCATAGCAGCTGCCACAGAACTTCCTCAAGAAGGTGAACGATGGTTCAAGAACAAAAGCATTAGTGATGAAGCCTAGAGAATCATCCTGCGTAACCCAGGTATGGATGTAACTATTTTTAAAAAGGGAATTCCTGTTCATGCTTTGAAAGAGGAGTGGGCTACTTTGCTGCTAGTTATTCAAAAATTTATCACCTGTGAGGGCCATTTTGGGTCAATGTATATGTATCATACCCGATTGCTGATGAATTTTCTAGACAACCAGACCCTCAATCTGCCATACTTTTTATTAAATAGTTTGAAGAAGATGTCTGTGACCGTTCAGAAGCATTTAGGGGATGTAGAACCACATTTATATCACCATGGTCTTGTGAAAATTTTGATTGAAAAACAGTTAAAAGAGAAAAAGGACACATGGGAACAATTTTTGATTAGAAATTTCTTTGAAGAACCTCAAGAAATTCCTGAGGGTAGTACATCAAGAAGGAGTAGGAGGAAGAGAACAAATGATGAAACTCAAAACACTCCTACTACTACAATTGAAAGAACTAGTGGAGAAGGGAGACTGTCAAAGAAGAGGAAGGAAGAAACCAAAGGTAAAAATCCAATAACATCAAAAGAGAGAAAAAGTATTGAGGCTATGCATCAAACCCCTTCCTCCGAAGAAGATCATCAAGTGTTATCTGAGAGACTAGTTCACCTTCAGGAACAATCATCTATGGCCAAAAAGAGGGGAAAAGAAAAACAAAAAGGAAAAGATAGTGGTCCACAGCGTGTAAGAAGAAGTTCCAGAATTAAAGGGAAGTTGAGGAAAACACAAACAAAAGGACCCCATTTTATTGATTTGGGAGAAGAAACACCTGAACAATCCCCAGCCGGCCATAGTCCATCTCATTCTCAGTCAGACATTGAACATAGTTCATTTCATTCTCAGTCAGATATTGAACATAGTCCATCTCATTCTCAGCCAGACGTTGACATGAGCCCTTTTCAGCCAAATTTTGAAGCCAATTCTCCTCCACGGCATTTTGGGGATAGCCCAATAAAAACGACACCTGAGATAGACCCAAAGCAGCAAGAAGTATATGATTATATAGAATCTTTAGAAAGGGCAGCCACGGGTCCCAGCACTTCATCCACTCAGCCTCACACAACAAAGGAAGATCTCGTCCAATCATTGAAACAAGAAGTCTTTGAATTGGAGGTTTTAAATAGACACATTAAAAATGAAAATGAGGCATTGAAGGAACAAAGCAAACTAGACAAGATCATTCATGACAATACCATGCTACATCTGGGACTATGGCAGAAAAAGAACAGAAAATTGAAGAAGAAATGCCAGAAGTTAAGTAGAGCATTGGTTAATATCAAATTCAGATGCTTGATGAAGAAACCCAGGATGTTAGCAGCACCAAGGAAGAGGAGGAGAGGACTAGATGTACTGGCTGAAGTGTCAAGGCATATGAATTGAAGAAGGATTATCCAAATTTTGGTTGCATGAGGACATGCAACACCTTCACAGTGGGGGTATGTTGAGTCTCAAATATGCATCTTTCTTATACACCTTTCCAAACCTTTTTCATTCACCTGGACCTTCTCAGTCACCAATATCATTGCATATTAATTGTAAAAGAGCTTTTAAAATGGTTTTTAACTATGTTTTGTGTCTACTGTTTGATTTAGATTTTTGCTCATTTAGCTGCGGAATCTTGTCACTTTCCGCAGCTGCTGCAACTTTCCGCAGCCATTTTGTCAAAGTCTATGTTGCAGGTGTCTTCAGAAAAATTGGGCCACATGGGCAAGTTCAAAATGACATGGACATGGATCATGTCCTATTGGCTCGGTCGAATTCATCTCGGAAGGCTGTGGTCAAAGGTGGCCAAGTGGTGGTCAACCGTAGAGTCCCACGGTGACAGAACTCTGTTTCTCATCACGTGGAGATTTGCGTGGCCGTTTCTAAAACACGGGAGGCACATCAACACCTGTAAACGGCTCCATAAGCCGAATCCAACATCCACTCTCCATAGATTTACTCCTCACGGCGGCCATAATGCTAAATCTCTGGACGTAATGGTTCACGTGTCTTCCTTCAGCGCAGACTTTAGGGAATTAGTTATATCTCTCTCTGTTATAAATAATGCGTTCTCATACACATAATAGTTAGATCTTCTGTAGCTCTGTAATGTAATTGTGTTGCCATTGTGCTGTGACATTTCTATGACCGCATTTTAATATATGAGAAGACCTTGTTCAAAAGCGTAATTCGTATTTGAAAGCTGCTCCCCGAGGTCTGTGCAGAGGGCCCCTGCACACGCTGAGGTTTTGTGTACTACTGTATAGTTTCATGCTTCATTTCTTTATGTTCATTGTGCTATAGTCATTCACGTGTATATAGATTACATCTTTCATGGTATTTACATTTCATCTCTGTCCATAATCGTTCATGCTTTACATTTTACTTCTGTCCATAATCTTTTATGTTTTATGTTGTTGTTAACTGATCAGTGTTCTTGTTTCAGATTACAATAGGCAGCCCGGGCATTTGCACATCTTTTTATAATGACTAATGACATGGAATCAATATTGTCCTTCTGCTAATTTACTTTTCTTAGTTTTTTTTGTTTAATTCCAGCACTGTTTTGTTTATTTCAGTCTTGCACATTTTCTTTAAGTAGTTAGATTAGATATTAAATTGCTCATGTCATTTTCAGTTACCTCCGAAAGCCATAGCGAGAATAATGGTGAGGGATTGAAGTATGAGTGTGTAGTTTGATATTAGTTTACTTTTCTGCAAGTTAGATATTAAACTGTTCATGTCATTTTCAGTTACCTCCGAAAGCCATAGCAAGACTAATGGTGAGGGATTGAAGTATGAGTGTGTAGTTTGATATTAGTTTACTTTTCTGCAAGTTAGATATTAAATTGTTCATGTCATTTTCAGTTACCTCCGAAAGCCATAGCGAGACTAATGGTGAGGGGTCAGAATATGAGTTGATGTAATTTGATTTTAGTTTTACTTTACTTGCAATATTTTCTTTGAGTAACAGTTTCTTTTGTGTTTAGACAGCAGCAAGGGTAATGGTTTTCATGATCAATAGTTCACTATTTGTTTAACTAGGATAGTAGCACATTTCATTTCCTTTTAGGAACTAATTTTCTCATTGTATGTTTCAAAATCCTTTTGAAGTTTGAAAGTTTGGTAAATCATTATAAAGGACATCATTGCCTTGAACAATCATAACCATACTTGTCTTTTAGAATTTTCATTAGGAAACCAACCAAGATAAAAAGAAAAAAAAAACCAAAAACGACAAAAAAGTAAGAGATAGGTTATCTTGCACATATAGTGCGCCACACTTCGTCAGCTTACGAATCCCGGATTGACAAATTAATGTAGCAATTTAGGAAACACTAAATTGACCAAACATTCAATGAGGATAATGTTTGACAGATGTAGACAACTCCAAATTTCCCTCAACCTCAAGAAATTCATCTTTGCAGTACCTTTTCGGACGCTCCTAGGGCATGTTGTTTGTAAATAGGGTGTCTGTGTGGAAGCAGTAGTCATTGTTAACATAGAAGCACCAGAGACCATCAAATAGTTAAGATCACTACTCGGTCATACCGGGTACTACAAAAGATTCATCCGTAACTACGCAAGATAACTGCACCATTGGAAAAGTTGTTGCGGAAGTCAGAGAAATTCTTGTGGAGTGACGAATGCAGAAATGACCTCAATACATTGAAAGAAAAGTTAGCAAGTGCACCCATCTTAGTTCATTTTAACCGGAACAAACAGTTCCATGTCCATATTGATGCCTCCAGCATTGCATTAGGAGCACTATTAGCTTAGCCAGGAGAAACTTATATTTATCATCTAGTCTATTTTGTAAGCAGGAAATTATCTACTGCTAAAAGGAACTACACAACAACAGAATGAGAAACTCTTGTGATGGTGTATTCTCTTCAGAAATTCCGCCATTACCTACTAGGAGGTATGTTCAAATTCTTCACAGACCATTCAACATTAAATTACATGGTTAACAAGTATGTGCTTGAAGGAAGGATCTATATGTGGCTCCTATTATTCCAGGAGTTCACCTTCGAAGTGATAGTGAAACTAGTAAGGTTAAACGTAGGTCCTGACCATTTATCAAGGTTGGAAAATGGAGAGAATGGGGGATCCCTATATGATCAGTTTCTGGATGATGATCTCTTCAGAGTAGAAGCCATCCTAGATTATCTAGAAGAAATAGCAATATATCTCACAACAGGACAGTGCCCAACTGAATACACGACGACTAAAAGAAGACATTTGGTAGTGAAAGAAGCTGAGTATCAACTGATACCAGGACAACTGTATAAGATGGGGTTGAACCAAGTCTTGCGGAGATGTGTCATGAACCATGAAAGAGAGGATATCTTGTGGGAGTGTCATTGCATAGTTGCGAGGGGCCATGTTGGTGCAAATCCCATCGCAAGAAAAATATTACAGGCAGGGTTATGGTGGCCCACAGTTCATAAATATAGTAAAGCATATGTAAATAAATGTGATGTCTGCCAAAGAACGAGACATCCATCACACCGAGATGAGTTGCCACTACAACCTGTAAGAGCACTGCAGCCATTTGAAAAATGGACCGTTGATTTTGTAGGACCAATTGCACCACTGCCAATACATTCACAGGAAAGGTACATAATTACCACAACAGATTATCTCACAAGATGGGCGGAGGTAGCACTAGTGAAATATTGCACAGTAGACACAACAGCCAGATTCATTTTTGAAAATATCATTAGCAAATTTGGCTACCCAGAAGTCTAACCAATGATCAAGGCACACACTTCATCAATACAACAATCAAGTCTCTGTTAGATAACTTTATGGTGCAACATCATAAGAGCAACCCGTAGCACCCACAAGAAAATGGAACCGTTGAAGCATTCAATAAGATTTTAGAAAAAGGATTGACTAAGATATGCAATGCCAATCTGGATGACTGGGATGAGCGGATACCAGGAACATTATGGGCATACAGGACAGCTATAAAAAGGTTACACAATCATACTCCTTTCCAGCTGTTGTATGAGAGAGAGGCAGTGGTACCTGCTAAATTTATCATACCAAGTCAATTAATTACTTCAATAGTACATCTGATAGAGGAGGACTCAATCACTGAATGCCTCCATGAGCTACAAAATCTTGAAGAAGAGAGATTCCTAGTGGAATTCCATCAGACTGTTCAGAAGGAAAGATAGAAGTCTTGGCATGATCGTCACATCAAGAATAAGACATTCACATTTATTATTAATTCTAATAATAAATTTAATAAAATATTTTTATTTATTATTAGAATTTAATTTTTATAAAGAATTAAATATAATATATTTAAATAGATTAATCTATTGTCATCTCCTCTCAAACATCATAATCCGTCACTATTTATACCTTGACCTTTTGCGACCTTCTTTCATTCTTCATTCTCGTCTTGAAGATGGATCCCCGTTGGGATTCGAAATGTTGACCAATTTTTTATGATACTGTGGAAAATCCAGATCCTATAATTAACAAAAACCACAGAAGTTTGAGAACCATAAGACGTTCACTATCGGAGGAAAGGTTCTGTTGTATGACAGCAAATTCAAATGTTCCCAGGAAAACTTAGAATGCACTGGATGGGCCCATACCATATCATTGAAATTAAAGATTCAGGCGTGGTTCGATTGGTGCAACTAGATGGCAAAATATTACAGGGATGGGTGAATGGCGCATGCGTGAAGCCTTATCACGAGTAATTTTAATCATTTATTTTTCAAATAACTCTCGCAACCGAGAGGATTCGGTAGGGTAGAATAGAAATAGATTGATTCAATAACTATCTCACACCCGAGATGAGGAATAGAATAGGAATCCAGATAAAAAAAAATCAAATAACACAGAGAGAAAATCCACAGGTTGTGATGCAGAGACCACATCGAAACCGATTGTGGTCGGGGGGGCGGTAGCGTCTAATGTGTCATCTATGTCAGAAATCCAACCGTGTTAAACATCATTCTAACGTAATAGCCCATCATACTGTTGTCAGTCCATAGGATCACCTGGATTTTAGAATTAACTGACATAGTTAGCAACAACCATACCGTAATAAATTTTCCATATTAAGCCATAATCATTACCCATCATGTCTACCTAAATCTCGAAGACATAGTGAGCAAATTCAGAATACACATCACCATGGTAACCAATTGCACAATTATAGCTACAGGAGAGACAGGAAAAAATTAATTAGTTATGGGACCTTATCAACCTCATTCATGCCAGTTAAATTACTTCACCCCCATGAAAGAAGAAAAGAATGATAATGCCGAAATTTTTTGATTTAGAACAAGAAACAACTGTAGCAACAAGTGAAATTTCATTAGAGGAAGTTCAAAGAGATAGTCTAGTAGCAGGAATTCACAAGAAGATATTAGGAACAACACTCGAAGTATACAAAATAAGGACGAACATGACGAAGGTAGCACCATGAATCACTGAGCCTGAGCTCGATGAGAGAGTTCAGAGGATAGAATCACTAGTGGGAAAGTATGACAATGCGTTGCTAATTGATACAGATTTCATGGATTCATATTAATTCCTGACTATGAAGAGACATGTATACATAGAGAATTATGCTACAGAGGGAGGAGGGGAGGTGGCAAGAATGAATCCGGAGTTCAGAGGTATCCAGAAATTGACAATACTGAACCTCGGGAACCTCCCAGTGTTTGGAACAATGGGAGCAGCAACGCAGTGTACGAAATTCCTGCTGAGCAGAGTCCATAATAGATCATTGTGGCTGGGGCGAGAAATACCGATACATGTAGAGGATATTAGTAGGCTTACGAGATTATCAATATAAGGAAAGGATGTATCGATGACATTCTAGAACGTATCCAAGAGATCCAAGAAGGCAGGAGATTGTGATTATTATAGGAAATACGAGACCAGAAGAGGGGGAAAGCAGGCGAAGATAGACCTTAGCAAAAATCCAACAGTGAAATTTTCTTGCTATCTAATAGCGGGTAAGACGATGATACATTACACGAAAGGTGAATGCACCCTCGACACCATTTTAGTCATGGAACACTGCCTCTAGGGAGCACATCTAAACTCATGTACCTTCCTATTGAATGAGTTGTTTGAAGCCTACAAGGATAATTACAAGCAAGCGAGAGGGTTTATTTATGACTACCTCGTAATGGCATTTGCAATGTGGAAATGGAATCACCCTAGAGTAATACAGTTCATGGAAATCACAAATGACCAGCCAATGGCCTTAAGGTTTACGCCCTGGAGATTCTCAAGAGATCCCTGCACCAAGGAGGTCGATGAGGAGGAATTCTCATTCTATTATAGGCAGATGATAGATATGGTGACAAGACAAAAAAAATTTCGAGGGACCTGTTGGACAGATATTCCGCGCAGATATGGTTTGGGGTCACCCACAAGCAGACATATACTAGACCTAGTTGCATGGACAAAAACACATTCAAAATGAGACCGTTAAAGTTTCAAGCTGAAGAAAGAGAATTCCACACCGAAGTCTGTTCATGGCCAGGGGTTGGGATGGAGATCAAAAGCAGAGTACCTCACTATTCGTTCAAGGGCATGTTGCCGAAAGCAGTACCAGGGGAGACACCAAAGGAAACAATGAGTAGAATTTCTCAACTGTAGCTAAAACTATTAGTGGACTAGCTAGACACGAGGGTGAAAGAATTCAATCCGGTAATACAAACCCTCACAAGTGCTTCTACTATGTTTCCTTCTTTTTATGATTTCTAGTCTTCAAATTATTCATCACCATCCACAATCACACCTATCGTCACTACCCTACCTTCCACCATGTTCAATTCACCCCCAGCAACCAAAGTCACCTCAATCCGTAAGAGCAAGGCACCTAAACCCTCGGTAGCTACACCTAAGGACAAGAAAGAAAGAATCATGGTGCCTAAGAAAATAGTTGACCTCACTGAGGAAGATCACACCCAACCCATGGATACAGGAGTACCGGTTCAAGAAGAGCCAGAGGTTACCACCCAAGTCACCACCGCGCTACTTGTGTTTGATCCATTATTAGTTTTTAATATTCAAACATCATCTCCAACCTGAACTCATACGTCTTCACCTCGTACTCACCATTCATCACCCCATACTTCATTTACTTCCAAAGACCAATCCACCCGCACACCATCCGCCTCCGCAACTATCTCAGACCCAGTAAAGCTAAGAAACAACAAAAATGGAGACACCGAGGTAGAAGTTAACTCGAGTATGACTATGGTACCTTATGTTAATCAAACTTTGGTGGGGCAGGGCACTTTCCTAGAACTATTAGTTCAAGGGGGATCTTTTACTGCAGATACAACACCCTCGCCAAATGGGTTGAACGCAGTTTAGCCAGCCAACCTAGTACTACAACAGATTCAACCAAACATTAGCATGAACAGCCTAGAACGTCAGCTACCACAAAAAAACCAACCCGCATCATCGCATGAGCACTTAGATAAGTCAATCTCCAGCGGGCAACCCCTAAGAGAGAGACCGCCAGCACAGGACATGTCCGGCGCTGAGAGTATGCAGAACTAGGGAATTGGACAACTATACAATTTCATTCATCGAGCAGCACAACAGGTAGAAGGGCTACACACCGACAACCAACAGATGTTCGAGCGGCAACAACAACAGATCATTGCGCTTAGTGAAGAGCGCAATCAGCTAAAAGAAGACAATGAAAGTCTATAGAAATAGTTGGAAAAGGTAACAAATATTTTCAAGGACCTCTGGCAAACAGTAATTTCCTAAGATAACAAGATGCTAGAGGACATATTCGCCTTCTCCATGGTCGAAAGGTCTATCTAAGTGAAAATGACATGTGTGAATCTCAACAAAGAAAACCAAGAGCTCAAACAAACGCTAGCTACCATACCAACATTTCCAAACCCCACCGTGATATATGATGAGAAGGTTACCAAGAATCAAAAGTAGGTAACCGGAATGAAGGAAACCCTGGGGGCGACAGTAAAATATTCCTACAACCTACTGAAGCATTTACATGAATTCTCTAACTCATTAACCATGAGAGCCTAGCCTATCTCAGCACAACTTCAACAAATTTCACAAGAGATTAAAGAAGCCATTGATCCAGTCAGCATAAATCAGCTCTACAACTAAGTGGAGGTACTGGAAACCAAAATACAAAACATAGAAGAGCATTCCGCTCCCATAAAGCAGGTCCTCAGAGAGCTAAGGAAGCCAGTCAAGTAGAAATCAGAAGAAATACAACAGATGGCTGCCAAAGTCACGACAAAATTCAAGAAGTATTCAAAAAATTTCTGCTAGTGGCAAGTGGAACTGAGACTGAAAGAATTTCCACTGAAACCGAACAACTGATCAGAAAATGGCAGCAAGAAGTCACCGAGTTCGCAGAACTCAAGCATTCAGCATTGAGCAAGGTTCTAGAGTTGGGGCCTTTGTTTGGACAGAGTGAAGAAATGGAGAAGACATAGTCAGTGTCAGAAGCCGACAGACCGATGGAAGCTGTAGCAGCAGGAAAATATTGACTTGGGACGAGTCAATAGTGTGTGGTACGGGCCCGTTGGGGCCTTTGTTTTGTAAAATAAATAGTTTTGAGTTGTGGAGAATAGGTGGCAGAGCGCAATAAAGGTATACAGGAAGATGTCAGAGTTGCGGATAGCCAAAAGATAGGTGGCGCGACAATTGCAGAGAACAACGCAGATGGCAGATATGGGAGACAGGAACAATCAAAAGAACTCCCAGTAATAAAGAGGAAATGGCAAACAATGGAGCAGGAAAAAAGGAAATACTTACTGTCACATTGGCGGAAGAACAAATAGGCAATCAACTAGCGTAGAGGAGAGAGTTAGTGCAGCAGAGGGTCGAGAGGAAGAGCAGAGTCGTAGGAGAGCTCTATGAGTTCTTCATTGTACTGAATCATATTCTAATAGACTCTCCGGAGTGATGTATCTCGTTTGATGTTGATAATGAAATATGGTCCTTTTTTTGTTTAATGTTCTGTGTTGAGCATCAATCAGTTGCTTTCTATGAATGAATGCCCCGTTTTAAATTTTAATTTAGCATCCTGAACATGTTTGATGAGTAATGGCATATACATAGTCATGAGATCTATTTTCTATTCCAAGTACCTTTAGTTATTCTTCATGGTTGTACTTGTCTGGTACATGATCTGTCTCCTAACCTTACTAAGGTCACGGCACGGCTCAGGTGAGACGCTCTGCTCCTTGGAGTAGGGTGAAAATTCTAGTGTTGTGCTAGACTACTGCGGAAACCTTTTTGGCCTCTACCTTGAACCTATCTCTTGTTCGAAGACCTCCTTTTTCGCCAACAGGTATTATGAATTATAGAATTGTAAAATCCCTATGAAACTAAAAGGTTTATGGTGTCTTTATTTGAGTAATAAATTTCTAACTTCAGATAAACTCTATAAAAGAGGCTTCATTGGATTGGGAATATGTGCTCTTTGTATGGAGGAGGGGGAGAATATATAAAAAATAATTCTTAAGTTTCCATTTACTTTAACCATTTAACATTTTGCGTTGAAGGAATTTAATATCGTCTTTAGATGGAATGGGAAATATTCGAAACCTACTTTAAAAATTGGTACAATGTACATCTAGATTGGGCATCACTTCATATATAAATAGCATGGGGAATTTATACAACTAGTAACCCTTTGATATTTTAGGAAAAAGTACTTGTTATTAAAAGAAAATTAATAATATTGTGGGATATTTTATGGATAAGGCACATAGGACAGTTTCTCATAAACCTAGTGTTGTAAAGTATCCTATAAGATGACTTGTCCCTCTGCATTTTTTGATGGGGTTTCTTTCTTAAACACCAATGGTTTTGGAGGTGTAATCTTCTTGGATCAACAAAACTTTTATAACCTATATTGAAAATGTGGGCCGCGATCTAATTCAAAAGCAAATCTTAAATATTTTTTGAGAGTTTTAGCATGTGCAAAACTCTTAGGCTTGGAAAATTTATAGGTATATGGGGATTCAAAGGTAGTTTGGAATGAACCAATAGGAAATATAACTTTGAAATTTCAATTATTGGGCACTGAAACCAAAGGGTTAGACATTTATTCAGCTCCTTCAACAACATTATTATTAGACATGTCTATAAGGAATTGAATGGAAAAGCAATTGTTCTCTTCAAGAAAGGAATGAATTTACTGTTGGGTCTATCTATGTGGCATAATATGATGTTGGTAGCCTAGTTTTTTCTACACAGTTACCTTTCTGCTAATATTTTTACTTCTTTTTCTAGTACTATCGCATAATGTATGTGAATATGTTTATCAATTATAGCTTTTGGATTATTTGGATATATTGAATATTTTTGGGCATTATCCATTTCTAGATATGCTATAAAGGATGTTGTTAGTATGAAATTTCTCTGCAATTGTATGAAAATCCCTTCACTTAAGTTATAGGTGACTTATAACCTGAAAAAAAAAATGATAAATGCAACTGCCTTTTGGATATGCAAAAAAAAAGATTAAAAACCCAGCAAAAGGATATGTTACGCAAATAAAATAACCAATAGAATCATATGAAACAATGAAGAACCAATGAATAGGGGATTATTTAATTTTATGAATAATAATGGGAATATTTTACTTGATGAGGAGAGATTATAGACTTGGATCGATAGATCCCCCTTAGTGGGATGGGTCCTTCATGACCTTGTGCTTCAAAAATATTCAACTCTCTCTCAATATGTGTTTGTGATGGGAAAAATAAAACAATGGATGCTTGAACTCAGTATGGGAGCTCAAATGTTTCAGGAGGATAATGGGAACGATGAGAATGGTCATCGTGAATATTGAGGAGAAAAAAATGTATTTATAAATAAATATTGAGATAGATTGAGAATTAGAAAATAATAAAATATTATTGACTAAAAAAATATCTAGTTGTTGTGAATATTATGTGATATTTTTTCAGAAGGAAAAGATATTAAAATTTTCAAATATCTTTATTTATAAAATTGATAAAGTAGTTAAGAGATAAAAAATTATTTATGAATTACTTTATGAGTATTAGGTCAAATAGGAATTAGAAATAATTATTAGATAATGATTTAACAATTATCTCATGAGGAAAATGTTGAAGAATGTAACTAGTGTCGGTATTCATAATTGTATTGGTGAAAAGAAAGATTTATTATTATTATTATTAAAATAAATTGACTTATTAAATCATGGGTTTCATGCTTGGGTCAATGATTAGTAGGTCAATGCCTCCATTGTAGGCTTCTAGGGTTTATGTCTTGAGTCATAGTCTTTGTTGTCATGTAACAAACCCTTCCTGGGATTTATTTATTAAGGAATAAATTTATTTTTATATAAATTAAGTCATTTAGGCCTCCTCCACTTATTTGGCCTAAATTTCTACAATTCATCCTAAAACTTGAGCCAAAAACAACTATAAATAGGCAACTACTTGAGCTCATTTGGACATTCACTCACGTAAGTTGAACCTTGAGTTCGAAGAAGAGAAAAAGGTGTGAAATAAACAATAAGAAGAGGAGAAAGCCTAAAGTGAAGAAGGAGAAACCCTAGCCAAGGAATAATACTATTTTATCTTGTCTCTATATTACACGTGTAAATAAATTGAATCTTTAGGAAAGTCAAAATTGCAGGATTGTAGGACGACCAAAATTCAAACTTGAAGTTGAATTAAAGCAATGTTGACTTTTGTGTTTGGTTAATATTCTTTGAAGGTTGAATTGGTGTAGGAGGAAGGTATTTTGGTATGTTCTAAGGCCTTGGATTACCCCAATTTTGATTTTAATCTTCTAGTGTAAGATTTTGACTAGGTTTTCCCCTATAGAGGGGTTTTAGCCCTGGATGAGGACATATATTTGGTGTCGTTGATCTTCATGTTTTTATTTGTTGATTCCTTGATGAAAAGAACATAAAATAATAACATAAATAAATTTAATAAGACTAAAATAATATTACAAGTAATTATCAACATAAGAGAATATTGTTGCCTTTCTGATTTTCTGACATGGTATCAGAGCTAAGGCAAAGGAGGAAATAAAAAGGTAGCTTGAAGGTATATTGAAAAGGTCAAAGAAAAGGTATCATATAAAAAGAAGAAATCCTACTATCTATATCAAGAAGGGAAGACATTAAAAATTCCTTGACAACCTCAATGAAGACAAAAAATAAGATAGAAGGAGCCTCTAACTATAGGGCATGGAAAAAGAGGATAAATCTCATCCTTGCTAAGAAAAAAGTGTTGGATTTTGTTCTAGGAAAAGTTATGAAACCAACATATGATGTAGGAAAGGAAAAGTACAGGGAAACAAAAATCTTGGGCATCAATGTAATAGTATATGGAGTAAAGGAAAATCTAATCCCCTACATATACAACATAGACGCTGCTCAAGGGATATATGAATCTCTCTCCAAACTATTCACCATAAATAACATTGGAGAAATAGCCAATCTCAAGAGTGAACTAAGAACAATGAAGATGACAAAAGATGATATTAGTTCTTTGTATTTTATGAGTATCTCTTGAATCATAGATGAACTACAAGCCATTGATGAAGCTATACTAGAAAAAGAACTTGTGATTGTTGCACTATTAGGTCTACCAAAATAATGGAGTTATTTTACATAATGTATTATTAGTTGGAAGGACACACCATATTTTGAACAAATTTGGAATCATTTACAGTCAAGAAGAAGCATGTATATCATTAGCAAATAATAATAAAGTAGAAAATGAGGAAAACACTTACAATGCATGCTCCGGCAATCGCAAGAACAAGGGAGGATACAGGAAATTCAAAGGACCAAAGAAAAAGTTTGATATATAAAAGATTCAATGGTACAATTATCATAATATGGGACATTACAAGATTCAATGCCCTGAAAATCCAAGGAATAAAAAGAGAGAAAGAGAACATGCAAATGTTGTTGATGAAGCTCCACGAAATAAGAACAAGACTGAAGAATCCAAAGTCAAAGACTTATTTTCTTAAGTTACTTAGGGATGTCATCCCTTGCATATCCTTCTATATTATCTTTTGTAATGTTTTATGTTATGTTTTAAACTCTAGAATTCATAAATATAATATTTCTTGCTAGGAGTTTCTAAATTGTTTTGATAGGTTGTAGGCATCCCTCGGAGAGACTGGATTAAGAGGGGGCCTTCGCCATTTACCGAAATATAAGTATATTATTCTTTGTTTCTGATTTCGTGTTTGATTTCCTCCACACAACTAGATTTATTTGTATTAAATAATCATAATATTTTCTTTGTATTTTCTAGTAGGAAAGCTTGCCAAGATTACACAACTTTTCTAAACGAAACTTCAATAAAAGACTTGTTGCAGAACAAGGTATGAAAATTCCTGATTTTTAAATTTGCTTCATAGTACTAACTCTCTTATGTCTAGGGTTTTGAATCATAATGATTCTTGTTTGGGTGATTGAATCTACCCTTATCATTATATCTCTTATCCTTTTGATTTGATAAAACCTTAACCATAGGATTCACTATAAAACCCTAGTCTTTCGATGCTCAGGGTATATTAATGATGAAACCCTAATATTCTTAGGGTTTATTGATAAATTTTAGATATCTTATCAAAATCCAACTCTCTTAATGTTTAGGGTTTTGTTAATTTTATGGTAAAACCCTAGCCTTTTAGGGTTTGTTGTTGATGTCTAAAAACCCTAGTTTTTCTTAGGGTTTATGACTAAAGCCTTTTAATAGTCAATATAAAATCCTAGAAATGGATCTATGGGTATATGTACTTCGATAAAATTCCCTAGCATGGTCAAAATTGTTGTATATCTAATTTTGGAATTTGATTTTTAGGATTTTAGGACCCTAGTATAAGAATGATATAAGTCTCTAGGAAATAATAATGAAACCCTAGAAATGAAATGTTGCTATGATAACTTGATTATTGTTATTCATTATATAGTTTTTTAAATATAGGGCTTGTAATAAAACCCCAGTAGTTGATTTTCTAGGGCATGATAATGAAAATTTAGAAGTATAATGTTTTCTATTATTGATATGATTTGGTTTTGATGATGAAATCTATGGTCTGTAACAAAACCATAGTAAATGTTACTACAATAAGTCTAATGGATAAATTTCTTGATTCATTAAACCTAACTATGTTTAGGTCTTGAATGTCTACAATTTGATTTAATATCCTCTTATTATAAACATGCTTCATGCTTTTGTACATATATATTTGTGTTTGATTTTACTTGTTGTTAAGGTTTATAGGCACATAGTCTTAAAGATGATGAATATGCATACCTCATATTTCATGATAATTTGATGACAATGAGAAGCATGATGGTGAGAGTTAGCTGTGAGAACTTCAATACCATGAACATGCCACAATGTCAAGGAATGATGAAGTTTTGGAAGGTCTAAATTCTCCGATGAATTTTTGATGGAAAAAGGAAGAGCTTGTGTGAGTAGAATAATAAGAACGGTTGAATAAATTACCCTCTAATTACTTTGGTAAAGGAAAGTGTATGTCTCCCTAGTTGAGAGAGAGATTGAAAAGAAGTTAATGGCCTTATGAAAAGGCCATGAGTATGTTTTAAATTAGAGAATAGCTGAAGAAATATTGATGGTTATTCGTAATTGATAAATTTGTGAAAAAAATTTGATGTTTTTGGAAGAAAGTGCTAAGGCTAAGTTTGGTGTTGCTGAAAAGTTAAAGAAGTGGAGCTTTCAAGTAGATGTGTTTGATATAATCTAAGAAACATAAAAATGACTAATAAGCCCAAATGTTTGTGTTAAATATGTATAGTGAAAGTTTATTACTAATTGGGGTTGTGTTTATGCATATCTCTCCATAAAAACGTTGAATTTTTGAAGCATTCTTGAATTGGTGGATACATATAGTTTAATTGATAAGGAGAGATGAATCATATTGGGGCGACAAGATTCTATGGAGGACATCTAGTCGGCCTATGAAGATGTATTGATCCTAAAGTATGGAGGTTGGCACGGGTCTTAAAACTATGACCTTGGATACACAAATATCCCTATGTTGGTGTTAGAGAAGAAGCCTGGTGGTACCTATAGAGATTGAATCTTAGAACTCACCTTATTCCAACCCGATTAGATACCTTTGTCAGGTATCTAAATTATAAAACTGTGTGTGTTGTGACTCTTCATAAATCACATAATTTTGAGATCTTCCATATACCAATGTATATATGTAATTATGAATACCTCCCTAGTTAAGAGGGAGTGTTAAAGAATGTAACTAGTGTTGGTATTCATAATTGTATTGGTCAAAACAAAGAAAATTAATTTTTTTTATTAAAATAAATTGACTTATTACAACAAAAGCTTCATTTTTGGGTTAATTATTAATAGCTAAAATCCTCCATTGTAGACTTCTAGGGTTTATGTCTTGAGTCCTAGTTTTTTTCATCATCTAACAAACCCTTGGGATTTATCTACTAAGGAAGAAATTTATTTTTATGTAAATTCAGTCATTTAAGGCTCTTCCATGAAGTCAACCTCAAACTAGAGAAAAAAAAAACTATAAATAGGAAGCTACTTGACCTCATTTAGATACTCACTCAAGTAAGTTCGATCTATAGCTCGAAGAAGGGAAAAAGGTGAAAAAAAGAGAAGAAGAAAAGGAGAAAGCATAAATAGAAGAAAGTGAAACCCTAGTGAAGGAAGAAGAATATTTTACCTTGTGTCTATCTCACACATGTGAAGAATTTAAAGTTGTGGGAAGGACAAAATTGCAGGGCTGCAGTACGGCCAAAATTCTGAAGTTGGGGGCCAAAATTATGAATTGAAGTTGAATTAAAGAAATGTTGACTTTTCCGTTTGGCTCATCATCTTGGAAGGCTGACTTGGTGGAGGAGGAAGGCCTTTTGGTTTGGTCTAAGGTCTTGGATTGTCTCAAGTTTGATTTGAATCTTCTAGTGGAAGAGCTTGACTAGGTTTTCCCCTATAAAGGGGTTTTAGCCCAGGCTAAGTGCCTATATCTGGTGTAGCTGATATTCATGTTTTGATTAGATGATTTGTTTATGAAGAAAAGATAAATAAGAACATAAATAAATTTAATAAGACTACAATAATATCAAAAGTAATTATCAACACAAGAGAATATTTTTTCCTATCTGATTTACTAACAAAAAATAGGGGATATAGATGGAGTAATAAATAAATAATGATTTATTTAATTTTTTGCATGGGGTTCTTTACATTTGAATGAGAAATCATTTAGGAAAATGGTTTGCCAAATTATTTCCTATCGTGAAAGTGGGTTTTACCATGGAAATCCTCATCCTACATGATGTATTTTGATCAAACTAGTAAGAAATGTCTAGGTGAACATTTTTGGGTGATAACAGATTGGCCCCCAATGTAAGAGTGTTAGGAGAAAATCGTATGAGAGAAATACATTGTAGTTTTCACTTTCATGAGACACCAAAGGGGAGTCATATATCTAGATATATATATATATATATACAGAGAGAGAGAGAGAGAGAGAGAGAGTGAGAGAGAGAGCTGAAGATATGCAATGAAGGACTAAAATTGGAGGGGGGAAGACATACTTATCCAATAGAAGTCTCCTTTTATTGGTAAGTATGTGATATCAATGAGGCAGTGGAGGAATACCCATACCCACCGAGAAAACTGAGTACAAATGATAATGGTGCTCACAACATTTTGGGTATGAGAAAAATTGTACATGATAGATGATAAGCTGGCACCAATTGGGCCAAAAAATGATACAATGATATAATGAGTCCCATATACATAATGTGCCTGGAAGAAAGAGGCCAATACAAATACAATGAAAATTTTCAATCTGATAGGAGGGGGAGATCACAACCAAAGAATCCTTTTTGAATAAAAACAAGCTCTAAAGATATAAATGGACCATATGAAAGAGAAGTGCATGTTGTGGGCTCTACGATCAGCGAAACCTAAGCCAGTCAAATCTACGAAACTGCATAAGAGGTTGAACCATGATCTAATGTCATTCAGGAATGTGGGGGAATACTTGAAGGGCCACCCCCTCATGATGTCTATAAAATCTCACACACACCCGAGAAATACTTGGGATAATCTGGTGGATCACTGGACCATCAAGTGTACGATTCTTGATCATGCAATAATGAGATGGAGTCTAGCACATGAGAAACAACCAAGGTAAATGGAAATGATGATTCCCTTTGATTTATTTGAGCCACCGAACAATGATGAAGGCTATAACCAAGGTGCACTTCCCTCTAGACCACTCTCCTAAAAAATATGTGCTACAGTCGATAGAAAAGGGTCTGTTAGAGTTGAGGCAATGAGGTTTCCTCAAAAAAGGCGCGAGGATCATATTATTAAGACTAATATCTACTAACACCATGGATTATGATGGAGGAATGATGAAACTAGTTGACTTATGACTTCCCTTGTCATAGCATGATATGAAGGTTTCTCGGGCAGCGACTGATAAAATTCCAGAGGGGATGCTAAATTACTCAAAAGAAATATTTTCAAAGATAGGTCAAGATATATGGAGGTCAATTTTTAGCACAATGGTATGAATGCAATGAATTAAGGGATGATATAGTATAACGAGACTCAATGGGACATCGAACAGACTCCATGGATGCAGGGGTGATACATCTATGGTGCCATTGAACAAGGGTGATTCTATGATGTTTTCACATGGGAAACACCTATTGGGGACCATAAAAACATGAGTAAATAGTGTATACTCATGATAATACTTGACACATAAGGCAAAAAGTGCAAAGAAAAAGTTGTACCAGAATACATGCAACTCATATGAAGAGATTCAATTTTGATAGGTGACAAAGTGAGACCTGATGGAAAAAATGGGTTCTTCGTGAAGACTCAAATTACCAAAAACAAAGAGTCGCCCATTATAGATATTGGTGAGAGCTTTCTAATGGTGTTGAAGGCTCATCAATATAAGCTACAGTTTGCTCATAATAGCTAATACAAAAATTATTGTTTTTCTATAAAAGGGCTTATTTCCCTTAAATCTAATTCATTTGCACATTGATATTGTTATATAATTCGGAGAGGAGGAGGCAGCCCTAAATCTTGGTGAGATTTTAGCAGAGAAAATGGTTGTTGGTATTCCTATCTATTAATTTCAAGAAGGTGGCCTAACCTTAATCATCATTTCGGTGCTTGAGGGAAACAGTTGCCTTTTCCATGGTCGCAACACACCTGTTAGGCATGTTTTTGTGCTCTAGAGTGTAGGAAAGAGGATGAAAAGTGCATCGAGTATACTTTTTTGTGGAAAACCTATGTCTTGGACATAAGGGAAATACCTCTTTGGGGTCTCTTGAAAGTTGAAGCTACAGTCCATAAATGTATATGATGGCTTTGAGACTGAAAAATATAATGGTACTTAGTAGGTATGGCAGAGCTAAAGGTGTTGTGGCAAGAACGATACTTTGATGATCTTTTCTCTGAGGTTGAGGGGAACCACGCTATCAAACTAGCTCTTGCTCACTATGGGTTGCTCAAGTTCTTTGAGAACCCATTGATGAGGGTTGGTAAGCTACTGTTATTGTAGATTGTGAGTTATTGGGATCCATATTGGTAGCAATTTTTGATATAGAGACATGCAATCGAGATCACTATATAGAACATTTATTCCTTGACATGGTTGCCACCCTTGGGGGTGGTGGGGGAGATATATCCAATGTTTCTTTGTGTAGCAGATCAACGACAGATGGTGGATCACAAAATTGCACATCAAAAAATTTAAAGTTTAACTTTAAGACATCGAAAGGTATGTTGTTTTGGTTGTGATGCGTTAAGGATCAAATAACACGATGCGATGAAGGGATTCCACGTGTCAGCAATGTGAAATATCACACTTCACATGGGTTATGTTTTATTGTTATCGATAGAGTGGGAAACTTGCGGGCAAGTATTTGAGATGAATTGTGATTGGTTCAAGGTATAGTGGGACCCTCCAGTGGGAAGTTCTACATGTCTACATGTGATTTGGGTTTATGTGTAGTCTGGTTTAAATTGTATGTGTTGTTTGATCACTAATGTATGTAGGCTATAATTAACTCCAAATTTGTAATATGTCGTGTGTATAAAGGGATTTATGTGGACCATGACCCACGGGTCCACGAGATTTGTGTAAAGAAGCCAACCAAGATGAAAAGTGACATGAAGATGCAGCTGTGTGTTAAACAAAAAGACTGAACATAGCAAAGAAAGGCTCGGGTAAGTAAAAGGATCTGACCCCGCGCAGAACAGTGCAACAACATGGGTCGAGTTGGGAAAAAAATATTGTTATGCAGCATAGGTGAAATATAACTGCAAAAATAGAAAAGACAAAAGGACAACAAGCAGAAGAGGGCAAATGCACAACAAAACTAAGAAACTGAAAGGGTTGAGTAAAATAATTGATTGTAACTGTAACTTTAAATGTAGTATTTATTTTATATTTTTTGTGATGCAAAGGAAAGTCTCCGTAGGAAAATCAAAACTCCAATTTAATACTAAAATGAGTATATAGTGAGGAAATGAATGGGTGGAAGGCAAGAGTTATGCCTATTCACTTCATATTTCCATATAGAATGCAAATAGCCCTGAAGTGATCTCTGTAAATGATGTTATTGTAATGTGCATAGAGAGGTTAGAGAGTGGAAGAATGAGAGAGATCAGATATAGATGCTATGTATATCCATAGCTGATATGAAGTAGATTTGAAGGTTGGAAGGGAAGCATTGAATAAGGAGAAAAACATAGCTGATATCTAGTAAATCAGCATATGATTTTATTGTAGTGTGAGGGAGTTGGTGCTTTCATATCATGTTATAGCCTGATAGATGTCTATTTGTAGCTAGTTGAGGTAGGAGCCTTTTATAGGTTGGAGCCTACATAAAATCGATTGTGAGAGGGAGTTGGAGCTTGCCTTTGCATCAAAATAATAATAAGATGTGGTTTTCTCCCTTTATGTGTTTCCACTTATATCTATTGTCTCTGTACTTGATGATTAAGTGTTGATGTGATTCTTTAATTTGTTTAATTACTTGATGTCCACACATTATGCTTGTTGATCCATTATGTATTAAGTTGTTTATGAAATGAATGTGTAAATGAGTTGAATAAAAAATTTTAAATTTCCATGAATGTATTAAACTGATTCACCCCCCCCCCCTCTCAGTTTAAATAAGGGTTAATCAATTGGTATTAGAGCCAGTTCCTTATTTATCAGTTTAACAACTGGAAGGAGATCTTAGGTCTCCAAAATTGCTAGCCTAGAAGGATGCTCAACAAATAAAGCCCTATTTTTTAGTGGCACAAACTATAATTTCTTGAAAATAAGAAATGGGACATACATAATGTCTCTAGGAATAGAATTTTGGGCTACTGCGGAAGAAGGATATGCTCCAAAGGATATTGACACAGAAAAAGACGCCAAACAAAATTTCATAGCCAATGCAAAAGCCATGAATGCAATTTTGAGCGGTCTGTGTGAGTCAGAATTTATTTTCGGTTCTTCAACTTTCTGCACACTATAACAATTTTTCTGTGTAGAATTTCATTTTGCGATAAAAATAAAAGTTGTGAGAAATTTTTTTTGCTTTCTATTAATTATTTTTTGAAATTTTTTTATGCAAATTTGATATGTCAACTTAGCGTTTCTTTGAGTGTGTGTTTCTTAACAATCAAAGGATTCATAATAAGTCATGTTATGACGCAATGTTGTATTCATTGAAAATTTGTGTTTTTGAGAAAACAAAATGTGTTACAACAATCTAGACAGAGTCTACTTTGGTTTCGTCATATTTACAAAGCCAATGGATGCATATCATAATTACTATAATTTTTTGAACTGGTCCAATATGAAAAAACTGCATATTTTGGATATGTTTCGTGACGCAACAAATTTCTTAACATATAAGTTATAAACTAAAAATCTAAAAGCTACCCATTAGAGACGACAGACCAATGTAATGCCCCATAATTTTTTCAATTTTTTTTACAATGTATTTTGGGAGATACAAAATTTTGATTTCACTGAATCACAATGACCCTCAGAAATTGTTTGCACCCATTTTATTAGAAAATTAATTAAAATTAGTAAACGTTTATGAAATTCCATAAAAGTTATATTTCCTGAAAGTAGATTCAATTCTGAAAATGCTTGTCTTGGTTTTGACAGTTAATTAAAAACCTTTCATGGAGTCTAATCAGTCGAAAGTTTCAGAAACGTATTCAGAGCTTGGTTTTGTGTAACTGGTGACGCGTTAGTTTGGCCGAACTTTGATTAAAATTTCGGCCGAACTATTTTTTGCGCCGACGGCTTGTTAAGTCTAATGAATTAATAGTTCGGTCGAACTTCTAATCAAATTTCAGCCGAAATTTGGTATAATTTTCCGTCGGCCGGAAAATTTCGCGAAGCCCCTCCTAAAACACATTTCGCGGCAATATAAATTGCCGCGAAATCATTCATAATTTTCACACATTTCGCACATTTCATCTGATTTTACAAAGGTCTTGGTTTGGGTTTAAAAACTTTTCTTGGAGGTTTGGATTTAAGGGCATTTCTTGGAAGCAGACTGATTTTGTAAAGAATTGTTTTGGGTTTAAAGAATTTTCTTGGAGGACAATTCTTGGAGGTGGCCTAATTTTGCAAAAAATTGTTTTGGGCTTAAGGAATTTTCTTGGATGTACATTCAAAGGACATTTCTTGGAGGTATGTGATACATTTTTTTGGATGTTTTTTGTGCTTCATTTTTTTTGAAAGTATGGAGTTGGGCTTAATTTCGAAAAGACATTTTCTGGAAGTATTTTTTAAAGTGACGTTTTTTTTTTAAGTTGGAGGCATTTTTTGAAGTGACATTTTTTTAGAGTACGTGTTTTGAGTTGAAGTAAATATTTTGAGCTTCGTTTCATTTTTATAAGACATTTTTTTCTTGAATTTTTTAAAGTAAGTGTTTTGGATTGGAGTATGTATTTTTTGCAAAAAAATTAAAATGAATTTTTTTAAATTAAATATTTTGTGATGTTTTTTCTAATTGAGTTATTGTCTAATTTTTTGAAGGAAATTTTTTGAACTTCATACCCTATTATCATGGGAAATCGAAGGACTTGTGCGAGAAAATATGATCGAAAAAGAGACCCTGAGGAACGTAGAGAAGAGACGAGACAATCTCGCAAAAGGAAGTTAGAAGCCCTCTCAAATATTGAAGAGGAAAATCAACCTCAAACAGAAATTGAAGCAGGTATGTAAATTTAAATATTATGATCTATTGATATATTTAAAATTTTCCCAGTGTAAAATGTGAAGCTTAATTTTTATCTGATGAACTAATTTGAAAAATATTTTGTTTAATGTAAACAGACAGAGATATTCCTCAAAACATTGATGATGAGATACAAAATTTTGAAAGAGAAAGTGAAAGAGATATTGAACCAATGATTGAAGATGGTGAAAATATTGAAATAAATCCAAATAAAGAAATTGAATCACAAGGTATGTACACACACACACACACACACACACACACACACATATATATATTAAACACATGCACATATCATTGAAATTATAGATATATTTATTAATTTAGTTATTTATTGAATATGTACTATTTTTTTCGAATATGTACAGATGAAATCACTATCGATAATGAGATGTTAGAAAATGTTGACACTCACACATATGGAGATAAAAAACCTGACCATGTTATACGATATCGTGTTCACTCCATTTTTGAAAAGTATTTCTTAAATGAGTGGGTGACAGTTCAGACTCAAATGTTGAAAGGTCTCCTATCATTAAGGAAATTAAAAGAAGCTACGACACTATTGGGTATTCGAAAATCAACCAAAGATAAAAAATGAAGGAAGATGTGATAAAAAATATGAGTAGTGCTATAAAGTCAATTAAGAGATCTAGAGAGAAAGATGTTTCAATTGTACGTAGAGGAATACAGATGGAAATGGTTTCATCAAGTACTCAAGAGAATTGTTTGGTAACATCTATGGCACGAGCACTGGGAACCTCATGAAAAACTTTGCACAAACATCGAAAATTTCGGTTGCAAATAGATGTAAATGATGAACTCGCTTGTTGGAGAGCTATTTGTAGGCAACCATACAAAGATAGACTTGGAGAAAATGTTAAAAAAATAATATATGAATATTGGAAAAACAATTCGCATGTTTCACCAACTGCAAGACATGTGATGCGAAGAAGAATAACACGAAAAAAATACGAAGAACGTGAAAAAAATATCTTGGAAACCACGCAATTAGAGTTATTCAATAAGTTCAAAGAAGAGAATTGTCAAATTCATGTTTCACTCAGTGCTTTTGTTCAACAAAAACCATGGTATGTAAAACCTATCACCGTACGCGACACTTGTTGTTGCCGTTATCATGTGGAATTTGAGTTATATTATGACACATTCCTTGATTTCGGTAGAAAATTATGGAAGGATTCACCTCCTCCTTCCACTATCCGTGATTTCATATCTCAAATTCTATGTGAAAGAGAAAGTGATGAACTATTTTACAAAAAGAAATGTGTTGGTGGTAAAAAAATGCGATGATTGTGGAAATTTGACTAAATTTCAAAACAAATATCGTATTGATATAAATGATAAATCATTGTCCAACATGAAAGTGAAATGGAAGAGATATGAATATATCGATACATCGATTCAAGGTGCAAATAGTGTTAAAAGAATTGAATTACTAGAAGACAAAATTTTTCTGATAGACTTTTTGAGAAAGTTTGAGGCAGAAATTTACAAATACACCAAGCATTCCCATAGAGCTCGATGGCAAGACTTGCAATTCAAAAAATCTCGTGAATTTTTTCCACCGGGGACCATTTTGTCAGTGATTGATTTTGCAGAAAACTACACATTTGTTCCACAAAAAGAAATTCAGAGTGAATACTATCATTCTGACCAAGTCTCCATGCTCGTCCATATTCTATATAGACATGTTGAAAAAAATGTCGATCATATAGAAAGCACGAGTGAAAATCGACATATCATTAAATAATATCACTTTTATATCAGTGACGATCGTACACATGATACATGTTTTGTACAACATTGTTTTGGAAGAATTTATGATTCATTGAAAAATCATGGAATAACATTCAATGAACATTGGATATGGTCAGACGGATGCACAGGTCAATTCAAATCTGCACGATCATTCTTTTGGTTGTGTTGTCTTCATAAGAAAACCTACATTAAACATTGTTGGAATTTCTTTGAGATTGGCCATGGAAAAGGAGAACATGACGGTGCAGGAGCATGCATAAAACGAGCACTTCGAAGATATCAAATGAACCCCTCTGCAAGCCGACTTGTGAACGCTAAAGAATTTGTTCAATGGTGCATCACTGCTCTAAGCCATGAGACTAACCCATCAAGGGAAGTGCGAAGGTACATTCAATTTAATTTTTATTGGAAATCTAATTTTAAACATTGTACATTTATCGTGCAATGATTATCTTTTATTGTATTTTGATATCATATTTACAAATTCTTCTTTTAATTTTCCATATAAAGGTTTTTCTGGCATATTGGGATCGAAGACGTAGATAGATCAATTGGAAGTGACGTTGAAACAATAAAAGGGACTCGAAAATTGCATTCAATTCAAACAAAGTCGTCCAGAAATGTGTTTGCATTGGATAAAATAAAATATTCTTGTTTTTGTGATGTTTGCATAGACAACACAAAATCCAATGACGTTTGTGAAAACAAAATGTATGTGAATGATTGGAAACATACAGAGCTAAATACAAAGGGAAAAATGTCTGTTGCAATGTTTGAAGAAATGCAATCAGAGGAAACTACAATATCATCAGATGGTGATCGAGTTTCTGATCTTGTTAGAGAAGGTAACATTTGAATTACTTTCTAATGATTTAAAGATCTAGAAATAAATTTAAATATGTATAATTTTGTTAAGTTTGTTTTATTGTGCAGGAGATGTTTTTGCTGTAATTGCACCTATTGACAACGATGAAAATGTGAAGTATTATTTGATGCGTTGCACTGAATGAAAAATGAAATTATTACAAAACTATAATGATCATGGATTTCAATATGACAGAGGGTCTATTATACTGAAAGGTTATTTTTTTAGACAAACTCATCAAAGTGGAGACTTTTTTTACTTTGAAGACTATGAACCTGATTCCATAAGTTGTCAATATAGTCACTTGGTGTGTGCAGCACGCATAAAGTTGATAGAAGTTCAATCAAAGAAAAAATCAAAAATTAAGAGATGGAAAATGTCAAAATCTGATCATGAACAGATTATTGAAGATGGAATTCCATTAGACTTTTTTTGAGTGAATTGTCCAACAATTTATTCTCTTTGCATTAAATATGTTTTAGAACTTCCAGTACTCAACTAAAAATTGAGCTGCTTATATTATTTGTGCAAGTGTTTGCACATGTACAAATTGTTTTGGTACAAGCACGTGCTCTAGTATCAACTGAAAGTAGCTTTTCTATACATGTGCATTGATGAAAATGTTATATGTATTGGAGATATATATATATATATATATATATATATATATAATGAAATTAATTGTTCTAGTTTTACTATGTGCATTGATGAAAAATTATTTACGTACTCAATATATATGTTCTAGAATGCAATTAACTGGAACTATTTTTTCTATGTGCATTGATGAAAAACTAGTTGGATTTTCTGGTAAAAAGTATGGACACAATGTAAATAAATCATCTGCAGTATAGTTTTGTATGAAAATTCCTTTCAGACAAGAGACTCGGAGCACTTCTCCGACTTTTGGTGGGATTTGACCCACATCTCTATTCCTGATTGAAAATCTAGTACAAAATTTGTTTGTCCAATGGTCGGATATGTTCAATGTGCATTGATGAAAAATGTTACTTGTATTGGATAGATATTTTCTAGAATGCAATTAATTGTTCCAAGTAGTTTTTCTATGTGCATTGATGAAAAACTAGTTGGATTTTCTGGTAAAAAGTT